>NHOP01000582.1:0-14117 GCA_018697155.1 Pyramimonas parkeae | reverse complement strand
GTTGGTTTGTAATGTTGGTTGTTGGTTATGTTTTTTGTTGGTTTGTAATGTTGGTTGTTGGTTATGTTTTCTGTTGGTTTGTAATGTTAGTTGTTGGTTATGTTTTTTGTTGGTTTGTAATGTTGGTTGTTGGTTATGTTTTTTGTCGGTTTGTAATGTGGATTGTAAGGTGATGCGGACACACTTGACCCTTAATGCTCGTGTGTCGTATGGAAAGTCATAGTTGGCAGTCTGAAGATTTGTCGTCACGCAGATATTGCAGACTCTCTAGTAGACTGGGAAGGAGATTCTTTGAAATATAATGGTCGCACTTGCTGACAGGAATGCAGCCATCTCAAGTAGCTGTTGTGAAGTGTTGTAGGGGGCTGGCAGGCTGGCCACTGCAAGCTACGCAAACCCATGTTTTGGGACGTGAATTCGTCAGGTTTTGGGAAGATATTGGTCAGATGTTGATAAACAAGTTGTTGTGCATGTGATAGCTCGGCTCTCAGAAAAGGTTACCTCCGAGGCCTTGATTAGGAAGAACCAATTTGGGCAGGCAGGCACCGTGGCTGGCAGTGCTTCTGCTTGGTCTCGTGATTGTACGTGTTGCTGATGGGTGTTGTTGTAGTGTGAGGGTACGAGCGGCGAGAATGCCAGCCATAAGGCCAGCACCCCAATGCCAGGTGGCAGCGGCTTTGCTTAGGTCATGATCAAAGAGGGGGGAGGACGGGGGCGGTCGTTGGGGAATCTTGTATGCATTTTGTTGTGGCTGCGCTGACACCGACTGCTGGACAACAAAATGATGATTCTGATTGTGCATGGGTTGTGAGCAGCGCCCTCTTGATTTTTAGACTCAATGCTTTTCACGTGCGTAGTAGAGTTGGAGCGCTGTCTCTGAAGTTCAATGTGGGGCGTTTCCATATTCAACATGTACCTCAGTTGGCATGGCTACATGTCCAGGTGGGTGGGGATGATGTTCCAGAGTAAGATCATGCAGTGATAACGGCTGGTGCTGCTCACACAGATACTGTACTGGCCATGCTCGCAAGGCCACAATCACGAGCCACGGATAATGATTGTTTTAGCGCATCAAGTCATTGACGATACAACTATGTCAAACCCCATGGCATGGTGCAGTAATGGGGTATGACACCTATTTCATTTGAACACCTTTGCTCTCTGCCTACAGATGATGGACGGATGTATGGAATTAGCAGAAGCACGGGCGTGACTTCTGCTTGAATGCTTTGCTCTGTGATGTATTGGTTCATCGGTTGTCACTCTGTACAATGATTGTCAGGCTTTGCTTACGACTAAGTGTGGTTTAGCATGTGACTTGATCGACACAGCTTCCTGTAGGGGAACATGACCCGTGCCCATTAAGGGAAAAGCCATGTCAACTAGTTCATGCCCTACGGTCTGTTAGGTGGTGTTGTATGTGCACACCTTACTTTGTACACATCTGAACAATGTTTGTTGAGTTCGATGAACACTGAGTATCCTAGGTGTATTTCTGTGTTTATTTGTAAATGTACAACTATCTCTCTTGAAACACCTGTCCTCATGGCGATTGTTTAGGCGATTGGTACAACCACTCGCTGTATTCTATGCAACTATATTCTATATCCAGCGTATGGGCTGTGGGATGTTCGGGGGATGTGCGTCTTGCTGAGAAAGCCAGAGCGTGGCGGAGGAACTGCGACAAGCTTGCAGCCAATCAGACGCCGAGCTCAGACGCGCTTCAGGGCTTGTGCTTGTCCTGCGCGGTCAGCACAGCGAGGGGCAGCTCGGGTCCCAAGACAGGGTGCACACGGAAAAGGTGCGCTTTATAAAAAAACATTTCCTATTTCTTGGCTGACATGCATTTGCACAGCTTGCTGGCCGTTGAACTAGTACGAGTCCCACCACGTGCTCCCTTGACTCCTATCGATGTTCTTGTTTGCAAGTGGACAGCTTGCTTCTCTCCTTCCATCGGATGTGTTTACTCGACCCGCTACAACACTGCATGTGATGCTTTCAGACGGACCAGGTGAATCTGGAAATGCAAGCGGCACTGGAAGAACAGGACATGTTGGCGCGGAGACGGAGCGACGCGGCGGAGGCTCAAGCCGCAGTGCTTGTGCAGGTGCAGTCAGCCCATGCGCCTAGTGGTTGGCACCTGATGAGTTTCAAACTGCCACATATCGTGCTCAATATTCAGGCGGTTGGTATTATCACTGGAAGTTGCCCCACCCAGCATCAGTACAGCATCTATTGAGGTAGAAATCTCCCGTGCCAGGGGATCCGATGCGCACCCTTGGAGTTGTAGTTGGTGTTGTACCAACCAAGCCCTTTTGGCATGATTGTGGACAACATTTTTTTCGCAACTCGATCTTCTGCAGGATCTACAGAGTGCGGAGGACGCGCTGACACTTCTTCGCGAGGAGCAGCGCCAGCTGGAACAAGATGCGCGCGCGGCGATTGAGGAGAAGGTCCTGCACAACCAGGTGACTAGGCAAGCCCTGGCCATGCGCAGCCTGACGTCTTCTCCGTGAGACTGAGGACGGCTTCCAAACCAGCCAAATGCTCCGGATATGTTGGTGGAGTGGGGACTTCCTACCATTCCGCTGCATCCGCCGTGGAAGCTCAAAGATATCCTGGGGCTTTGAATGCACACAAATCTTCACGTCAACCAAAAGTCTTGCTGTTTCTTTTGCATGTAACATCAGAAGTCGTGCCAAATATCCGTCTTTGCAGCGCTCAAAGTTGCAATCATGATGCCATGCTTTATCGCTGTAATTCCCGTGCGGCTGCAGCAGCTTTGCAGAAATCTCCCTCACACACAGCATGTGGTTTTACAAGTTTGGGAGTTTCCACGTGATGTGTATTGATGGTGCTGTCATGATTCAAGGTATTCGCATGTTGTCAGCAGTTCGCTCTTTGCTTGGGTTGTTCAGTGACTGACCCTGGGTCTGCAGAGGTAGTAGGTTTCGAGTTCTCCAAGGGTTACAATTGATTCTGGCTTTATATGTGTCACTCGCCCTAGGTTAGCATGCTAACTTTGATCATCAAGCATGCCGGCCTGTCTACACGTGAACCGACTGCGATGAAATCTAGCAGATGATATATGTTTTGTTGGTATTGTGCTTGCGTGTGAAGTGGTCATTCAAGTTTGACACTGATATCAAGCATTGAGTTCTTCGTTAACCAAGCAGCCACCTGAGCGCAGCTGTACATCTGGACAGACTCTGAGCAAGCAGCTGGAGGACTTGCGGCACCAGCTTACACTTGCGGAGAAAGTAGCCGAAGAGACCAGTCCCAGTTCAACGAGCATGGTCCCGGACAACATTACTCAGTGCACTGCAGATCTTGAACAATCGTTGGCGGAGGCTGAAGAGTGCTACACCAATGCACTCTCCGAACTCTCAGAGGCTAGGCGAACCCTCAGGGAGAAAGAAGGTGCCCATAAACATAGGGTAGAGATGTTGGATATGGAGCTCGAAGCGGCGGCGCTACGCGAGGAGACCATGACAAGAGAGACTTCTGCTGTTGGTGAGCGTTGAAGTTGGACTTGTTAATGTGTGCAGCAATTCAGCGGATGCTTGCATGGTTAAGGTGTTGGCAGCTTGATGCACAAACATATGTTGAATTGTGTGCCAACCGCATTTTCGATTGGGGGACTTCAGAGCTGTGTCATTTTCTTGAGTGTCCTATGGTTGACCATACGATTGGAAGCAAGTTCTTAGTACGCTCATTGTCTTGCTGTTGTCAGCTCTTTCACAGACCTAGGTGCCAGGAGCAATTAGAACCGTGATTGAACTTGCTGTGGGATGTCCGCTTTGATGGATTGATGTTGGGATCTGAGATCTTGTAAGTGACCTTTGCGATGGACGCTGCTCTGCAGGTGAGATGCTGATAGCGCAGCAAGCCGCTAGTGCTGAAACAGTCAATCTTCTGCAATCTCAGCTTGTTGAGGCTGCGGCGCAAACGCACAAGGCAACGCAACAAAGGGAGGAGGCGCTGGCACAGCAGCGGGAGAAGGAGCGCTTGCACGCGCAGACTGTGGGGTCCTTGCAAGACCAGCTGTCCACGGCGGTGAGCTCCGCCTCATACCTCATAAGACGAGAAGTGTGCACGAAGTGCACATGCTATTTTCTGATTTTGGATACTACAACGATTTGCGTAGATGGCAACAGGATGTGAACATCGTCTCATTAAGTTTGTGTGTTGGTCCTTTATTTCAGCGAAGGTGAGTGTGCCGTGAATCTGGCAAACTATGGATGAGGATGCCCATATCTCCGTTCTTAGTAAAGGTGTCTGACAATACCCAGAGTTCGATAAGTGTTTTGCTTATCAGATTCATACGCTTTAACCCCAAATGATACAAACTCCAATGTAAGTAATAGATATCACAATATTGATTGTATGTGTCTTTCGCTTGATTGGCTTGAAAATTATCAGTCCAGTCCATGTGTCTATGCTGCACTCCCTGCATGGTGTATGATTTTGATGTCTCCTGCCTCTAGTCACTTGCCCCTGTTGTGAGTTTCAGATTGATGATGACCATTTGTCGCTCGTAATGTCTCTATGAGCAGGCCACCTCCAATCAAAGGTTGGTTTATGAAGTTTCCGTCGCAACACAGCAGCTGAAGACACATGAAGACGCATATTCATCACAACTTGAAGCGCTACATTCTGAGATGGAACATTTTAAAAGGATTGAAGATCATGTGGATGAAAGTACACAAACTTCCACGCAAGGTGATTGGCTTGACATAACAAAATGTATTTCAAATATTTTGTACTATGCTTTTGTTGCGTGCTCTACTGGGCTGCCATGAGCTTTGCAAACTTTGTTGAACATTTGCACTAGTAGAGCTTTGGTGATGAGTGCAACGGGTGATCGCTGTAAAGGGATGTACGTCTACGCACGTTTTGTCATGTGCATATTCCAGGGTTTAAGCTTAATCCTGATGTGCAACGTTTTGTTTATTGATGCTGCGTCGAATGGAATGTCATCTCTTTGCAATGTATCTTCCTGGTTCGGATAGATGTTCACTGGTGCGCATTGAGTATGCGGCACGGCTGCTCACGGTTGTGAAAGGTGGCTCTTGGTGCGTCCAGGCGGCGGGGATCAAGACGAGTTGGAGACCGATTCTAGCATCAGGCTCGTGGAGAAGTTGAGAAATCAGCTGCGTGAGTCAACGGAGCGGCAAGACGCAACGTGTTTGGAGGCGTTCCAAGTGCAACAGGTGCCGTGTCGGCGCGAGCTTGCTCTCACTCAAAGCGTGCACAGACATGAAGCGCAAGCCTCCATGAGTGCAAATCAATCCACCAAGGTGGAAGCAGTGACGCACAGCGCAAAGTTGGTGGAGTCTCTTAAAGCCAAGCTGCGGCTTGCTGTCGAACATCACGAGGCGGCCATGTCGGAGGCGCGAGAAACAGTTCTATCCAAGGTGAAATGCAATACCATACACCGGTTAGTACTTGGTCCTGTTCATGCACTAATTGCGTGTACGGACAAAGTTTTCTGTACGACAACATTGTGCAAATGCAAAGTTTGCATTGAACCAGCACCGGAGGGGTCAATGGGTTGCACGTAGGGTCACATGCTTGCATTCAGGTATGGGCGTCGATACATCATTTGCCGGCAGGTTGTGCCAACTGAAGAGCAGCATTTTCAATATAATATGGGAGTCGCTGAAATCAAAATGGTTCCAAAGACATTTCTTTGAATGGGGTCCATGTTTATTGAGAACCCTCTGCTTAGTTTCTATGACATGCATTTCCATCTGGAACACGGGGTTTACAATTCCATTGTGAAGTGGTAGAATTTTTCGAATGACTTTATTGGCAAAATTGATTTCCGAGTAGTTAGGTATCCAGTCGCTTTTGTGGAAAAACTTATTTTGGAAAATGACCCTACCTAAGGCGGGAAGCCATGTAAACGGGGTGAACGTATTCTATGTATGCTGCAACGGGCGCTCATGTATTTTTGAGAAGCCTGTGGTGATAATAGTTGCCTTGCATCAACTAGGTGTTCCCATTGTACGAGCACCAAGTTGAGAGAAGAAGAGTCACTTCTTCGCTGGAGGCAGTCCAGACAGTGTCAATATGTAACTCACAGAATACGTATGTCGTGTTGGAGTTTGGCATGCAGGATAGAGCTCACGCCGAGAAGGTCAAAGTGTTGACGACGGAGCTGGAGGCTGCCAGACTCTTAACACATGAATCGATGCCACCAAGTCGTGCAGTACAGGAGGAGGCAACACCGCAGACGCTTGCAGGTGATTGTCTCCAAGGTTATGGTTCCCAAGGTACGCAAGAGATGCCGGAGCTTGTGCAAGAAGAGCGAGAGCGCGCCCGAGAGGAGGTTGCTGTGGTGATGGAAGCACTGGACATAGCTGTGGCGGAGCAAGCGACTTTGAGGGCGCAGCTGAACCAAGTGAAGGTCGAACTCCAAAGGTACCCCCCCCGTTGCAGCTGAATTGTATAGGCCTTTTGCACTTTCAAGCATTCTTTGGCCTCGATATCTGTGAGTGCACACTCAAAGTGTTAAACGTTGTTTAGCGTGAAGGTGTATTATGTACTTTTCGGTACTTGTCAGCGTGCACCACTCTACCAGTTCATGGCTATGCATGTGTAAGCATGGTGGAAGGGTGCTCGTAACGCTGCTTTGGGTACCTCCCCATTTGTCTAGCACCCATGAATGCTAGACACAAAAGGGTGATGAGATGGTATAATATTCTGTAACAGAACACAGCATGGGAGTATGACGAATGGCGACAAGGCTGATAGATGCTCCCAGACTGAGGGCATTAATTGCAAGAAACTCCACGAAGAGCTACTTCATTGTCAGCGGATGGAAGCGGCTCAAGTCCAGGAAATCGCAACGCTTCAGGTGACCATGAAGGCAATCAATGTGAGAATTGAAATAGAAATGTGTGTACTCAGCAGCGTCTGTGTTCTGGGTATGTGAAACGTGGTTGTGAATCGCATCATTCAGTCACTGATGAGCGGTGTGCTACGTTGTTGAATTATTTGGCGATTGTCTATGAGACAACTTATCTGAATATCTTTCCGAGTTAGGGTAACCTCGCCTGATACCCGAAATCGGCAAGAGTGTGTTGCACATGATGTTTCTACGAACTCACCTTGTTGCATTTTATCCTTTCTATTCAATTTCGTTTGGGCACCTGGCAGATTGCAAATGAGCAACAACTGCTCTCGCATGGTGCTTTGATGATGGAAATGGAAGCGCAACTCCGGGATACTGAGCAAACTTTTGAGCAGAAAATTCGGCAATTAGAGATAGCACACAAACAAGGAAATCAGCCAGATCCACGACCAGAGGTAGAGGAGCTCAGGCAAAAGGTAGCAGAGGTGAGCAGAAGCGTTTATTGGTTGATTCGAAAACGTCCAGTTTCGCATTCTGTAAGTAGGTCAGCATTTTCAAACCCATTAAGGGACAATTTGGGCATGTTTATTGACTTGTCCTTGTCCGTGGATATCAAGTCAGCGTCCAAAATGTGAGCATGACATGGCCACAATTTCAAGCACCATGTATTCTGAATTACGTGCTCAAGCCAGCCATGCCACAATGTGGGCGTAGAGTTCGGTACACATGATTTTTGATGTGTTGGCTGTTGCTTTGGCTGTGATCATAACGAGTACTTGGGTGTCATACTTGTCTATCACGGTCAGCGTGGTTGATGCATTTCAACCTGCGGTCCTCCATGTGATCGAACCATCAATGTTGAAGATAAATCGAGGTAGCATCGAGAGGCTTACAGCCTCGTATCCAGTTCATAATGCACACAGAGGAACTGGGTATGACGAAGCTTATGGTTTCGGGCCAATGGTGATTGCGTGCAGATCAGTCAAGACAACATTGATCTTGTAGGAGGCATCGAACTCTTAGAACAACAAATGCAAATGCTAGCAGCATTAGCAGGGCGGCGCTCAAAGGCTTTGGCAGTCATCGCTCGGCGTGACCAAGGCACACCTCAATGGATGACTGACAAATATGCCACTCTCCGATTCTGTTTCAAGTTCTGGCAGCAATTGCTGATACCACAACAGGCCAGTTAGAGGGCGGTCTGCGATAATTCGTGTCCAAAATTTAATAAGCATGTTGACAACATTGTCAAGACAACAACAGCATGCCAAAGACCACAAATCGTTGTTGAAGTGGGTATCAACATTATGTATTGTGTGCTCTGATTTATTTTTAATCATTAAAGTGCACATTCACAACGAATACACATTTTGATGATATCCATATGCGATTCCTTGCAAGTGACTGCGCATGCACGGAAAATGACATGTGGGCCACAAAAGCCATCACGAAAACATTTATCTGCGCAGTTTCGCGCAAGGCCCGATGTAATCCTAAATTGCAGCATTGTTACCCCAAGAACATTGTGCTCGTTGCACGTTCATGACTCGCCGTCGATTCAGGGTCTTCTACTACAGCATGTAGCAGCATCCTGAACTGAAAAATTGATAATGCAACTGCCTCTAATGCCTCCCTGAACAGATTGTCATGTACGAGTATAGTTGCAGCATGATCTACATTTGAGGCTAGAATATCGTCCGCCCATCAAATAAAGCCCCAACTCCCGTAGCTAGCAGGTAGACCCCATTCCAAACCAACCTTTCGTTATTTCGTGGTTTACACTCATTGCTTGTATCCTTGATCCCTTGGATAATCCTGCTTTACGTTGCCAGCTACTTGATTTCTAAGCTTGTTTAGAGAAAATGTCGAGTGGACACTGTGTATGCTAATGAAATCAGCATCACGTTCAATGCACTATTGCGAAAACGATAACATATTTACTATGCAGTGTGAACTATATGTTGTCTTCGGAAATACTATTCTGTGAGCATGCGATAACATATTGGTAAAACCTGATGACGCGCCAGCGATACCCTCCTGGAAAAATGAAACACGGGCTATTTTCGGAGGATGCCAATTAATGTTTAATACAGATTCCTAAGCATGATCCCTTAAATCGAATTCATAGACTTGGAAAATGGTTATAATACCATGGGCACGACACAAAGTAATGTCCAAAACTGATGAAGTGTCAGCAATAGCCTGCTAATAGGAACATGGAAGTGGAGTTACAAGACCATTAGCGAAAGTTGGATGATGATGTCGAAACTTAAATTACGGCTTACATAGTGTGATACTGTAAATCTACAACAAGAGACCGCGAAATTGTCACACTACCATGGGTATTTGGAAGCAGCTGTGACTCGTGCGTGTATGGCACTGAGCATCATCTTTGCGTCAGTTTTATCCTGAAATCACCCACACGAACCCACACACACACACAGTTAGCACTGGGATATCTAGACACAACAAACAGTAGATGTGGGTGCCAAACTTTCCACATCCCGCATACAAAAATATGACCACGAAAATTGCGGATGAATCATGTTTCCATGGATCACACGGTCCCGGGTTCAAACTTTATATCACAATAAAGAAAACAAGCACACTGTTGGCCAAATTACAGCAAAATGAGAAAATTGCTTCTGTTGCCCACAATACACGAATTTGCCAATTTCATGTTCAATCCAACCTATAAATGACGCAAAGCCTTATGAACTTGGGGACATACATACTTGACCATCACGATTCCGAGGTCAACAAAATGAAACATTGTGGAAATACTGTTCATGTGAAATGAAGTCTAGAAAAGTGCCTGCATACCAGAGCGCGATATACAATTCTTAGCGGTTGCATGCGGAACCACGATGAAACTTCACTAAAGCTGCTCCAATAGCTGCAGGAGCCCCAGAAATGCAATAGTGCACGCATCATTATGAAGTGGTCATGATTCAAACATATGAGAAATTCAGTGTGCAACTCGATTTACATGGCTTCACCACCTGTTGTTTAGATCAGTCTCTATCTGCACATGTCAAAATTTACATGGCTTGGCTATCTTGAGTCTTTCGTCACACACTCTTCCTGAAACACGATCCAAGCTCACAGCACACACACCATTGTTTCATACTTCAAACATTGAGATATAATCAGATGCATTCTGAAATTATCAAGGACATTGACTGTAGAGCCCTGTATGCAATGTCAAGGAGTTGCAAACATAACAGTCACTGTGAATGACACATCAGCGGCAATTGTGGAAGGCGTATACGGTCACCTCCCAATGATCTCCTCAGTTTGGGCAAGATGGAGCAAGTCAATGAGCGCATCCTCAATAGCTACCTGACATTGTGCAAAAACATCCGAATCCAAATGACCATCACAATGACTCTCGACTTGAATGTCCTGACATGTCATGGTGTTTGCGATGACTTGCTGAGTAAGTAGTGAATCATAGACATTCCTGATCAGGAAGCTGATTTAGAAACGTAAACAAGTGGTAGAGAATCTGTTACCCAAACTCGCGCTACATTTGCGCATGAAGACAAACACGAAAATGAAACGGCGAAAGGAAACACACCCGGTGGCGTCGGTTGTAGTTCCTCTTTGTGTAAACTGTCACCAGATCACCATACCGCGCCTGGACTAGCTGCTGCACACTTGGATCGTCCGTGCACAGGAAGAAGCGTGTGCGTGGATCGCTGCAGAATTTACATGAGTGCAATGAAAAAACAGTGTTACGTTTGTATACAGCTGGCTTGCTATGTTCATTTCGAACAACGCAATTGGTTGACTAATGAGCAATACCATGCGAGGTTCGAACCAGACGTGCAAGACTTCGTGGGAATGCAGACAGGTGATCATATTCAAAAGTTGACTTGCTGCATTGCCAACATTGGTTTGCAGTGAATCAATGTAACGCATCACTTGCAATCCTAGAGAGAGCACCTGTCTATGCGAGCTTCCATGGCTTTAAAGAATAGCTCCATTGGACTGTGCCACGAGTTGAAGTTGTCCGTGCACCGAATGTGCACCCCACACGTGAAAGGCTGACAAGCAACCATATAAATAGACAGAGGTTCCAGGTATCAGTGTCGAACACATATCAACAAAATGAGAAGATAAACACCAGTCACGTAAATTGTCTTTGGTTCACAACAACACACTCAGTTTGAACCATTGCCTCATAGTTCACCTCCAGAACACAGCAGGTTCCTTGGGATGTCAATCCACACACTATACAGACAAGTGCACATGATGGGGCAGGCGGTTGACCTGCAGTTTCTGTACAGATCCTAGGATGAAAGCACGGGGCTTTATTGTGTTCAGCATCTTGCTTCCGAGAGAACGGTGTGGGTGGCCTGGGTCAGCACTCATGCCCTGCGTCCAAGCAACGGCACATCCAAGGCGTACACCCCTGTAAAGCACGGCGTTTCTCAGGCAGTACACGCAAAACTTGCATTTCTGGTACCGTGTTCACTTAATTGGTAACGCGTTAGAACTTGGCCAAAGTGAGAACAGTGTCGTTTCCAGTGTGTCATTGCCCTGGTGATGATCCGTGGCAGACGGGGTGTACTAGAATGGCGCAGCATGGCCAACATGCTGTAGGTGAATGCTTTCACCACCATTCATTGAACCATACAACTAAACAGACAGATTTGGCATGGAGTACAAATCTGGCTGTAACCAAATAGATTGGTTACATCCATCTGTCATTGGGGCTCTCTCCATCATACAAAGGAGCAAGGCCACTTTATGATCCAACCGCCTGATGAACAAACACTTTACAAGGTACGCAAGGACAACATCAAACACCTTGACACAATTCGTAGATGCACACACCATCCACTTGGTTCCGGTGCCTCGAGATCCCATCCCACCGCCTGGATAAAACTCTTCGCAGGTTGCAAACACAAGGTAGTCGGCTTCGTCATACTCATGATACCGTTCCGGAGCGTCGACATACCTCCTCTGGGACAAGTCCACCCATTCAGACCAAAACACTTCAGTACGGTTGGGATCAGCAGTCGGGATAGCAACAGACATAGTTCATCCACCAGATAACATGCCATAATACATGAGTTTATCCACAGGAACAGCATCTCATACCAGCCCGAATTGTAGGTTGTTGATTCACGATTCGGAAAACAGAGTGCCCACTTGTTTGCAAAAGGCGACCCGCAAAACACGGCTGTCTACATCATCATCAGCCACTGCAGAAAGCTTCCTCCCTGAGACACAATCCTAAGGCCCTATGAACAACCCAATAATTGCATTTCCTCCAAATCACCCACAAGGCATGAATTGATAAGTAAAAACTAAATCATGTGAAGCGATGTGTAATTTGGGAGCCTTGGTCCCTGACTTTGCAACAAACACGCACAGCAGACACAAGTTATGAAGCATGCCACCACATTCAAACCAGCCAGGCCCGACGGCAGTCGAATTAGTACGGCAATTCACGAATCATCACAGAACCAGCAACATCCACAGAAAGCATGTATTGAGGACTCGCCGAACTAACATCGAAGCCCTCTGGTCTTCACCTTGAACATGAAAATTTGAATCACAGTATAGATAGCAGTACGACGTCACGGCACTGAGAATAACACCAGAAACACCACCATTATCAAATATACCTACTTCGAACAAGCCAAATGTCACCGGCCAGGGCAGGTACTCCCAACGAGGGAGGTAGTTTCTATGTGCAAGAAAAGACCAAGGATATCTGCTTCACTGTTGTCTGAAAATGCCAAGAAACTCATCATCTTTGTGCCATCTTTATAACCGGAGGGGTTATGAATCGAGAAGGAGTAGTGCATACAGATAGATGCGCTTGAAAACCAAAAAAGCCTCACTTGACCACCTGCATACTTGCACACTGAGCTCACCTGAGCTACTTGCCGCCATTTTACCAAGGCCTCGTGGGGTTGGCACACCTCAATGGAATGCACGCCTGGGTCCAAACACAATCAAGGCCAATCATTAGATGTTGTCACGGGTGCTTCCTTGCAGCTCGACCTGCAGATTTTAGACTATGATGCTCAAGGTCCAGGGATGAATCACTTGGGTGGGGTTACTTTAGCTGGGCATTGTTCAACGGTAGTCGCGTGTGGCTGGCGGGGTTAGACTAGGCTCTCAACCTGGCTTTGAATATATCCATAACCATTGCCCCACACCCAAAGGGCGGTAAGCCATGTTGACGCAGTCGCGCTATAATCGACTGCCACACATGGCAACCTTCAATATCCGTGTATCAGTTCCAGACATATGTCGAAGGATCCAAGGACATCCAATCTCATCATTGCCATCAGAATGTCCTGCTGATCTGTACAGATCCATACGAAACAAACACGCCGTTTCGTTTACTTATAACCGGGTTCCGCAACGTGCATCGCACGTGCGCGAGTTTGGCTGCTGAGGACAAGAACATATGCTGTTGTTAGAACAGAGAAAGGAGAGGCACTTCCAATAAGGGAGGTTGTTTCTATGTGTAAGAAAATACCAAGAACATCTGGTTTACTGTTGACTTAAAATGTCAAGAAACCCCCACCCTCCTGGAGGAGGTATACCCATGAAAACATTCCTGTTGCATATCAACTATAGAGCATCGACTTGAAAACCACGGCATGAAAAAATCTGTGAAAGCGTCACTCAATGCAGCCTTCACAGCTATCGAAGCATGGAAGTACACAGCGTGCATACATCATCGTCAGCACTTGTATTTCCAATAACAGGTAGTTGTTTGTGAAGTTGACGCCGCACGGTAATTCTATATGAACCGCATCCGTGATTCCAACTATGGCAAAAGGAACATTGAAGACATCCCACATTATTTTGGACTGCATGCAGCATTTTTGGAAATCAAATCACTTTTCTGGCATTGATTGTGCGCTCGTTTGAAGTGTCTGGGTGTCTTGTCAATAAGCTCATGATTCAGGGATTACCCTGCAAAGTTTTGGAATTTTGAGTTTCATTCTGTATACGAGGCCTCCTTCCCTGTGCATAGTCATTTCCCAAAGTACATATTTTCAAGCTCCTACCTGGTCATTACAATACGATCAATATAAGCATTCTAAGCTACTATACCGTTGAAAATCACAGGCGGGCTCTCAGGGACATTCGCGCACCAAATGGAATCACGGGGCTATCCACCAGGGTGATAAGCGGGTGCTCTTCGAACAAGTCGTCCCACTGGCACTGCAGCGCACGCAACATACCCACGTGTAGGTTTGTCATCGCACGCATGCATGTTTCT
>NHOP01000581.1:0-14129 GCA_018697155.1 Pyramimonas parkeae | reverse complement strand
TGCGCGGTTCACAAAGTGCACCGATGTCAAGATGATCTTGAGACAATGCAATTTCATAGCCGTGGCTGTTCCCCTCATTGGGCAAGACACCTGCATGGATGCCTTTTCTGTGTGCTTTGGAATACATGTGAACCATGCACAAAACGCAAATTCTTGCTACAGGAAAAACATACGCACAGCTTCAACCCCCAGCGGAACCATGGCGCCTCGATTAATTCGATGCCGTGTCTTGAATTTGCAATTTGCAATTCAAAGGCAGTTGCGATTTTGATTCTATGCATGTTTTTTTTTTTTTTTTGTATTTCAGAACAAAAAGCCATGAGCAAGGTATTATAACAACGGTTCACATTTGTGGTGCACAACAAAGAGCTTTACGAGAATGTGTTCATAGGAAAGCCATGGCCCCTGACTCAGCAAGTACAACAGACTATGGCACGTCTGACCCATGTTTGGGATTCCTTCATCCCTCAGCGGGCCAGTATTTCGGTTTGGAGAGGCTGATGGAGATGACAGAGCACAGCGACAAGGTGGTCAAGCGAGCACACTCCATGAGCAACTCGCACTTGCTGTGGATGCAGCCCAGCCTGTACAAGACGTTTTGTCAGCTTCCCCAGTTCAGAAATCCTGTGGAGACGGTGTGCTCTTTGGTGGCCAAGTGCCGCGACGCAGAAAATTTGTGCAAGAAGTGGATCTGCAGGTGGGAGTGCTTGTCTCATGTATGTCTGGGTCCAACTGCAAATGAAATGCACGATGTGCTTGTTTCAAGCGGATGTGTATTGATCAGCACGCTTTTCCAGATGGGGATTTCTCGATACGTCTCCAAGGATTGTGCAACTTACGTTTGGACCACACACATGGATTTCAAGGTACCTTGTGAAGCAGTGGAATACGGTCCGCAACTCAATCGATGTTTCTCCCTACCCTTTCGGTATGATTCATGTTCCTGAATCCATCCTTTCTGGATTGCTTTTTGTGATGGGGATGGCTGCGTCACCCTACAGGGTGCTGCTCCCTAGGAAGTGCTCTGTCCCTTCCCCCATGAACTGCCCCTCCCGGCGCTGTGCTCTGATTGGCTTGTGCAAGAGCTGCTTCTACACTCGCCTCAAGTTTGGATTCATCACTCCGCTCGTGTCGCCGCAACAAATGTGCTTATGTGGATCAAGTCGGAAAGCCCACTTACGCGGGATGTGCCCCTGTTTGAAGTGTGTCAGCTTGAATTGTAGGAGTGCTACACTCGAGCAGCGGGTATGATTGCCTCGGCCAATCATTTCTCAACAAGCGCGCTGGCAGGCAGCTTATCGTCTAGCGAATAATTAAGATTTCTCTAATCATCCCCATGATGTGTTAGTCTAGATTTTCAATCTTTCCAACATCCTTACCCAAGATTAAGGGCCTTGCACGTCATAACCCCAGAGTGTGCACTTCAGCTTCCCTTCTCAGCGTACTTGCAGGGTATGCAGCGCATGTTCGATGGAACATGGATCATTAAAGGGCTGGTAGTGCATGCAGCAACAATGAGGCCATGTTCTTATGCGCACACAAATTTTTTCGCAAATCGAATTGAAAGACAGGGTTGACAACAAGCTTGGAGGGACTATTATGGAGGCACTCTTGACTGTGATTCAATGAGGTCTTGGATTGAACGAATTTGTTGAGGTTTGTGTATACTGTTTGTGTTTTCCTTCATAGTTTTTGGGGTCACTGGTTGGTCCGTGTCCACCAGACGCGCTTCGAACCCTAAGCCAGCAACGATCAATGCATAGTGTGCGCGGGTCCGGTAGGCACATGATGGTGAAATCATGCATGTTGCAGGTGTGTGTGCAACTACGGTGTCTGGAACCTTGGAGATTCGGAACTGATGTTGGCATTCGTGATTTCGAACGAAACTGACCTGGTTTCAGCTTTTTTGCACCGCACGCGACAGGCAACAACTCATTCTCAAATGATTGCCATGCGAGTATCAGCACTCATCACTAGAGCACATATCGGTACAGCTTCATATGCGGTTGCCTGTGTTCGAGCCCTGTCATGGAAAGATGGGAAGATCGGCCTGCGATTTCTATGTAGGCAATGCTGGCTGGCGGATCACGTTTGACTAGGGATCGAATACAACTTCCGCCTCAATGTTCGCCATGGCATCTGTTTCTTCAAAGAGATGTTGCTTGATTCATATGGAACAGTACAGCTGGATGTGGTTTGGTGTGCGCGCGTGTTGGAACTTCATTCACAGCACCATGGGGCGACCGCAAGTTTACCTGCTGGCGGACCAGACCGAGGCGGCTTTGTTCCAGGAGGGAGACACCTTGCACAGCGCTCAGCGGCACATGCCTTATGTAGTCCCCGATAGTCGTGGCTTGCCGTGGATCTTGGGGTTCATTGTGATCCAAACCAGACGCTTTTAGCAAAAGTCATTGATTTTCACATGCGCGTGCTCTTCTGTCTGCATATGATCAGTGAGTGATGCAATTTGGGCTTAAAGACCCGTATGTTCTGGGATGCTGTTTTTGTTTTGAAGCGAAGGGTAGGGGTCATATCCATCAGACATGTTGAAGTTGAATTAGGCAAGAATGTTTGCACCGCGTTGCTGTGAAATCAGGGAAATTTTGAAATGCCGATCAATCGCAGGTACCTGATGTGCGTGTTGAGTTGCTTTTTTTTTACACACCTGTATAGTGTTCATGCAAGAACCAAACCGCATGCATTCATATGGGCACCAAGGAGAAGGTGGCTGCCATATTTTATCCCTCGTGACAACATTTACATGACAGTTGGTTAGCATATGTATTCAAGGGGTGTACGCGCTCTGTTCCGTAGCATGAAATGCTTTCATCTGGAATATAAACCCACCGCAGCATCTTAGCCGAACACACAAGCATTCAAGCTGCCAACAGTAACCGAAAGCGGGAGCCTCACTGGGATCATCATCGGCACAATTGACGGGTGAAGACAAACCAATTTTGCGGTTTGAAATCATGACGCAATATCGCGTTGCTCGCTTGAAACCTTGAATCGATGAAATAGTCTGACAGAATCTCGATGTCGAAGGCAGCCCACTTGAATGTTGCTGGTGCTATGGTGCAGGCATACATCTTGGTGCACGGGCGTGTGAGACTCACTCTTGAGACTCTCAACCGAACAGTCATCACCCATGAGGTGGAGCCGCCGTACATTTTCAATGTGGGCGGCCTCCTCACTTGCAAGAGCCCGCCCGTCAGCCTCATCACCGCTGTTGCCAAGGTGCACTTGCAAAATGAAGAGAGCCAGCATGGCCATGGTGTTGTTTTCCTTGCCATGGCTCGTTCATGTGTTTGTGCTGTGCTGTGCGGCTTGTACATTGATGACGAGCTTGATGTCGTCGCTTTGGTAGGATAGTTTCTCTTTTCTATTTTTTTGCAGAGGTGATCTGGATCCTTCTGCACGGATATGGCAGATGTATTGATGTTCCATTGGCAACTCTGTTTTGAATGAGGGCGGTGCCTTTGCGCCTCTTTTGCAAACGATGAGAATGATTTTGCTTTCCTACAGAATTCCCAGCAATAATGCCAAAGCGATTGTCTTCGTGAGGATAGAGGGCGTATCTGATAAGCCGCAATGCGCACATGGTGTGCAATAGATCAAGCCTGTAAAGATGGCGTCATACAGTGGCCTGGGCAGTCGTCCTGGAAGTCCATACACTCGTTGGAAAACGGTGCATCCACCTTCAGTTTCAACATCTGCAAATTTGTAGGCAGCGTTTTAAAGTCACATGTACATCAACAGGCCACTGGAGGTGCTGTCTCAGCGATTGGTGAGTTGGAACAGATCGTTTTAATCAACGTTGTGCTTCTGTAACGTACTTCCAGGTGTATGTGCAATTCTCTCTTCTATGGACTGTGGCTTCGCTGTATTCGTTTGAGCGTAAGGTATTGCGGTGATGTCCTGATTGAATATCAGCACTGCTCAAAGAACACCAAGTCAACTATATACAATTTTGCTTGTGTTGAACGTCTTGTGGTGCAATTATGATAGATATGAACTTCATCTCATACTTTCATGCATTATCATGCAATAACAATCAAATGAGCTTTGAATACACTCGTCGAAATCTTGAATGGTCCAAGGTAGAGATCTGCTTTTTTGCAGACAGTACCCAACAACACATGTGCATGGGATTGCTTTATGTTGATCAGTCCATCTCCACACATCCGCAGCAGTGATGTCAAGCACTATATCAACATAGATATGACTGGATGTAGCCGATCAAGTGTGACCTGAAGTTCGCGGCTGTTGATCTGTGTGCTTGCATCACCAGGTCCGGACGTTGGTTTTGCAAGTCCCTGAGGAGCACGCGGACGTGTTGGCCACAAGTCGACTGGCTCAGAGCTGGGAATCAGTTCTTGCCCCGCCCCGGCTGGTTCGCACGTTCATGGACACCTGGCTGATTTCATGTTCACTAAAGGCTCAAAAGCGACGTTTGTGGACAGCTCCGCTTCATGGCACTTGATCAGCAGCGGCTGTTGATGCGTCATTAGCAACCTTAGCAGAAACGTGCTAGGAGGTCTGTCATTTTGTTGCGTCAACACTTAAGATGGTATAGCCACAAAAAACGCACACTTGATGGTATCCGTGACCTTGTGCCCAATCAACTGAAACTATTTTTGATATTGGATGCCTATTCGACAGCGTGGCAGATTACTGATACTGCAATTATATGTGCTAAGCTTTAAGTTTTGGGAGCAGATCTTCGCAGTGTTTTCCACATTCCATGCAAACGTATTGCAATCATTACCACCAAGTTCATCCATGTTACCAAGATGGAGTGAATATTGTTTTATTTTGTGTGTGTACTTGCGGTTGACTGTGAATTTTCAGAAATCACAGCTGGGGGTGGAAGATGCGGATGCTGACACCCTTGCCGCGTACTTTGCTTTGGGAACACATGGGTTACAGGTATGACGTCTGATGGCGTATCAGAATCACGCTTTGTGCAAACATTATAATACTTGTCATAAGTGTCCAAGAGTCTCTTGCGAATCGTGTTGTACTGGTTCAATCAAAATTTTGGTCTACATGGATGTAGGAACATTGTACATACATGATGCATGTGTTTGGCAGAACATGAACATATGCTGCATTTCTGTTGCGTGTGGCGCGAGAGCGTTCATCAAAGCGGCAGTGCCATACTTCACGAGCTCTCACAGTCACTAAGTTTCTGGTTCCAACATGTAAGCATAATGATGGAGCACACATCCGAGAGCAGGTGCTGTAGAACATCTTTGAGCAAGATGTTGCTTCATGTTTCTTTCTGCAGATATTTCTGCGGAGAATTTACTGACGAGAATTCTCGTCCCATCCATAACTTGTACCCATATGAATAAGTTGATATCCAGTCTCTGGTGAGCTTCCACGGCCTACCGATGTGCCATGTGCATACTAGCGAAGGCCTTCTCAGTCATACTCCTCCTCCAGAGGCCATAGAGACATGGCGTGTGATCAGAACTTCCTCTATATCCCTGTGTCAGCACTTCTGCCTTGTGTACCAGGCCGGCGCGGCCCCGGAGATGTTTGAGGCGGACTCGGGCATCCCGATGGCGCTCGTCATCATTCGCGGCGCAATGAAGGTGGGGACGCATGGAGGCACGACAATGCGGGAGGGAGCTGTGCTGCTCAATGATGCAGGCCACAAACATCTGGGCAGCCGGCCCACGCTCGATGGCAACACTCATGTAGGTGTATCTGGTTGTTAAAACTGATTGGGATTCCGTGCCATGCATGCGGTGTTCGATAGTGTGAGGACTGTTCAAATCGGATTTCTTGATTTATGCAATTCAGAAAAGATCTGCACATTATTTCTGCACATAGCGTGTCTGACAGCCTTTCGTTTCATTCTCCTGCCAAACTATGAACGCAAGAATCCTGCCCAAGGCAGATGGTCTAGCTTTTGAGTGTTAGTGCCGACCATGCAGTACCAAAGAGAGGATCTACAAATTCCTGTTTATCAGGGTACTAAGTCCACCCAGGTGATATGCATGATGCGCGATGCGTGCGCAATATCCATGCACATGGAGCTGGACTAGAAGTTGCTGGCGTTTGTTGTTGGTGTACCTAATTGTATCTATGGTGGGTCTTCAACAGATGGAGGTGCGCGTGGTGGGAGGTGCAAGCAGAGTCGGGTTGACAGTGGCAGGGTCGGAGGCCAACTCGGTGATAGCGGTCGTCGATTTGAGGAACATAGGCTCGCAGGTTGTGCTCCGATCCGTAGCTCTCCGCGCCAACCTGGACAAGGAGGAGGCCCAGCGCAAGAAGCTCGTATTCTTGGTGCGATACCGGCCAAGGGAAATTGTTCATTGGATTAGTAGTCAAATGGGTGCATCGCATGCGCCCATGCGGCGCAACAACAAAAGCAGCCTGTGTGAATCATCGAA
Source organism: Pyramimonas parkeae (assembly GCA_018697155.1). NCBI lineage: Eukaryota > Viridiplantae > Chlorophyta > Pyramimonadophyceae > Pyramimonadales > Pyramimonadaceae > Pyramimonas > Pyramimonas parkeae. The sequence goes on along the minus strand of NHOP01000581.1, from coordinate 7,725 downwards.
AACAGCCAACATCATGGCTGTCGATATCTCCCAAGCATGCAAATTCGAATAGCGCAACATGTTCTCTGAGACGACTGGGCTTCTATCAAAATTCTGATTCCATCATTGATGTGATGTATATAGGTGTCTTCCAAAGTACATCGACCACGTCTTGGTCAATGCATGCCTGAACTGAGCGCTCAGATTGAACACCTTGCCAGTGTCCTCGCACACCTTTTGTCGAGCTTTGCTTGCCATAGAGTCAACTATATATGACTTTGTATTGCGAAAAAATTCACCCAAGGAAGCAGCGGTGAGGAAGCCGCTGCTCATGAGCGAGCAATCTGAAAGTATTGGGTCTTGCGTGCAGGCGACTGAGGCCCAGATAGAGCTGTACATGTTGTGGAGGGAGTTGGGTTGGGAGCGAAAATACATGGATGCCCGTAGCGCCTGGCAACACGGCGTGCGCCGCGTGCTTGGCAAGTTTACGGCCTGGGAGGCTTTGGACCGTACTGGATGGTACGCACTTGCTGTGCACGTACACCTTCAGCGAAGATTTCAACCTACCCTGTTGCATTAACCCAATCCATTTTGTTGGAACCTCATGGCAGTGAATCAAATTTGAGTGACCTGCATATGGGCACTAGAGACCAATCCCTGGGAACCAGTTGCCTTACAACAGATTTGTGTCAAATATAGGGGCAACATGGATGTGCCCCAACCACAAAAAACGTGTGATGATTCGGATGAAAGCTGACTTCTGTATCTCCTTTCCAACAACATGATTCTCTGCACCAGCTGTAATTCACAATATTCCTAGCATAGCTCTATGTGGCTGATTGTGCAAACAAGCTCCTTGGCATTTGTTTCTTGTATACATCGGCAACCCTAGCACAAGGTCTCGCCATTCCTTCATGCATGAGGCGCGTTGTACGCAGGGAGCCCTCGGAGCATCCTGAGTCAGAACATCTCATGTTTAGGGACATGCTGTACGCCACGCTGAAGAAGGAGCTTGACCGCATTGGCAAGATGTTCCAGAAGGCTGCTGTTGTAAAACGGCAGCGCATCTTGAAGCTTGAGAAAATGAAGGAGATGTGGAAAGTATGCACCCGTGCACGTCCCACCCTATTGTTGCTTGTGTGTCCAAACTGCGAATACCAGACAGTTCATCAAGACAACATTAGCGATCTGGCATGATGTTGGTAACTTGGTAGCCAACGCTAGAACGTCATTGCTGACATGCTTGTTGTGTGTTGTGTACTGTGTGCTGTGTGCTTGTGGGCAGGAGCGCGGCTTGCCTCAGAACGCCCCGAGAAATCCATGGATGACGGATGATTTGTCGGAGCGGTTCACCGAGTCCCTGATGAAGGAAATCCGGAAGCGTGAGCTGGAGGTGACCACCATGACCAAGGCACTCTACCACCAAGTGGACGACCTGGCGATGATAACATCATCTCCAAAAATTGTCATCGCGGGTATTACAAGGCGTGCTTCCGAGCTAAAGGATGTACACGGCTTCAAAACGCTAACGTACCTACAAGAACAGGTGGGTTGCAGAACTTGCTTTTTGTGCTTTGATTGGTGGTCTTCTCGGTGATTTCTTCTTGCAAGTTTTGCCTATCCTGTCTCAAAGATGTTTCAACTCAACCCAGTGCCAGCTGTGGAGAAATTTGCAGGCCCACTTGTGGAGCAGCGAATAAAAGTGCCAATGATTTTTACAGTGAGGGAGTTTGTTTTCTGAAAACAGCACCCAAAGAATCTTAGATATCATAAGGGCCATGATTATGTTTGAAATGCTCCACTGCCAATAACATGTTGAATATACACCTCGTAAAGACCGTGGTTGCAGACCTCATCTAGCCTGTATCAATTTTCGATTGCATTGCAAAAGTGGTTCTTGCCAGCGCTCGTCAATGATTTTGTTTGTTGTGAATGCACGCTGCAAGTCGTAAGTGGCCAAAATATTTTCCATAATTTGAGACATGATTTTGACACACCCTTGCCCAGAAAATAGATTGCCCTGCTGAGCCAACACTCAGCTGCAGTTCAGATCTCTATGCTCCCATGGCTTGAGTGGGAAGTGGATTTGCCATGCTTGGAACCGTACTTCCAGCTATCGCTGAACGGATGGCATTGCATTAAGAGGAACTAACGGGTTCCTCGTTGGGTGCTTGTGGAGCACATCATAGGACTGATGCTTCGTTGGCGAGTGCCAGTGTAGCAACCCTGGAGGATGATCTGTGAACCTGGTTGGCCTTGGGGTTGTTGGTACCTGCAGATCCAGCACCTGAGAACAAAGGCGCGCCGTGTGGTGGAAGAAACCAATACCCAGATACAATACCTTGAGAAACATCTAGGTATTCCTAAAGCGTACAGGTGGCAGACTCTGGATCTGCTTCACTTTGTAGAGAGAGACGTGCTGCTTGCCATGAAACAGGTGCAACCACTAATGTGCATCCAACAGCTAATGCTGCAAGGAAAACTGTGGCATCTTGATGATGAACCAACAAGTGACGCTCTATATCTGCAGGCAACGTTAAAACCTTAACCGGAAAGTGATACAGCGTACGCTGCTTGAGATTTGTGATACTTGACAACGGATCGAATATGAGTGCAATCGTGAAAGTGCGTTGCCAACACTGTTTTTGAGGTGCCTGGAAGTCTGCCATTGGGTAGTCTTGTTTTTGGTGATCATGTACCACGTGCAATCAATGTCACGTGCATCGCTGTTTGTATGCAGGTGAAGGTGTTAGAAATTGCAGCCAAGAAGCCAACAGGAATAGTGAGTCATTTTTCATTACCGTCTCCTTTACACAAAACAGCGTTTGAATTTCTTGTGTTTGCAGATTTATGGAATGGCAGGTGTTTGGGCTCGCCTGTCGATCATGTCAAGTTTTTGTATTTTTGCGTACATTGTATTTCAAACATTCTGCATGCATCAAAACCAAGCTCTGCCCTTCAGCGACTGAAGTGCAACATGCACTGGATTGATCACGATTGAATTCCGAGGTACCTGCTCAGGAGCTGGAGAAGCGTGCCATAACGGCAATGCTTGAGGAGGAGCTGCAGGAGGAGCGCGTGGCGCATGCAAGCACTCGCACCCAGCTAGAGGAAGCCACGTCGGGCTCAGGGGATATGATGGCCAAGGGTGCGTCTGGTTGGAAAAGAGCCATGTCCCTGCGTGTCAAAATTTAACGCAAATGGGGTTTGGCTATGCAAGTAGAGAGACAATCCAGCATGTGATGAACGTGTCAGACGCGACTGAGTTGTCAGTGAAATGTAGTCTCGGACTCATACAATTTGAGAACAGTGACCATGTGATCATTCGGGCTGATTGTACCATGTAGCGTGCCCTCACTGCGTTTGTTGTTGGACTGTGATGATCAAGTCCATGTTCCGGCGATCGATTTTTCTGAAGAATGTATCCACAAAAGCCCGCTGTGTTCTGTGCTCACATCTGTGCAGGAATGCTGATTAGATCCAGGTGAACACCAAAACTGCAATCATGGATGTCTGCTGATTCGGAGTAATTCAGCGCCTCCACATCTCAAATCTGAATGCTGTACCTTGATCCACACACCAGAAGAATGAAACGTTGTTGTAGCAACATGAATATGATCAGAAACCAAGGTCCTCAACCTTTGTTTTGCATCTCATGGCCTGGTCTGGAGGGTAACATTGGTCTGATCAACAGCATTGGCAAAACAGCAAAAACTCATGGACGAGATTGAAATGCTGAAAATGGAAAATAGCAGCTTGGAACAGGAGCACATCGAGAAGTTCAACAAAATGGTAATACAAAAAGACGAAGCAATGCAGACATTGCGGAAGGATAGAGACATGCATGAGCTGGAGCTCAACGAAAACGTGAAACAGTTGAGTGCCGCACTCAAGGTAAGTCTTGTTGATATATTGAGTATATTTTCACTTTTCGGAAACTATATCGCCAAAGCATCTCACATGAACACGGGCGTCTGTCCCATATTCGCTGGAATTTCTTTATAGTTGAAGCTAGAAGACACACCAGTTTGTAGGTTGCGGGGAAAACCAACGTTGCCATGAAGAACTTGAAAGACTACCAAAATGCACAATACAGTCTATGTTGTAGTTCGATATCGCCAATCCAATTAGGTGCAATGTATATTCAAACAGAATTAGACCTCCGCGTTAAAGCTGAATTTGTTCTTCTGCATGATCCTATATTCTGTGTTCGAACAACCTGATTGACATTGTGGAGGTACCTGGAGCATAAGCGTACGTCTCTGCAATGTGTGCATCCCCCACTATACCATGATGATCCTATGTGGCACCTATCCTGTATGCTCTGTTCTTGTTGCGATGATCGACACCGCACGTCTCGTGATTGGTGAGCAGGCACAACAATGGGAGCAGTTGATGTTGCGAAAAAAGTTTATTCAATTGAAAGCAGAGGCCTTCGGCATGCGAGCCTCTGAAGACATCCACACCTTGCCAGGCGCTGAGACAGACCAGGTATTTCGGAGCTACAAAGTATGCTAGAATTTTATTCCAGCAGCAGTTTGAATTCTGCATTCTGCAGTGCATAGGTATTGGAACTCTTATTCGTATGGAAAACCTGGCATATGCGTGATTCCAGTTCCCAGAGCTTTGTGATTGTGATCATCATTATCCTGTATAGGATCTTGTTGGATAAATGCTGGGCATGTCTTGTGGCCTTCAAATCACAGCATTTAATTGCCCAGATGTTTAGAGCTGATGGTATTGTCATAGTTTAGAGCTGATGGTATTGTCATGAAAGCGCTTCGCATGTGCACTGTACAAGGCTGCCTTACCCCATTGCACTGGTGCATGCCAACATTGCTTAAAACAGACCATGTTTTCCTGTACGATCTGTCCTTGATTGCTGATTACACCTTGTTGCAGAAAATGGTTTTGTTGATGTTTTGACAGCACATTCCATGCACTCTGCCATTTTTTTCAGGTGCTTGAAGCAAAGACGCCTGAGAAGCAGTCAGACTTGTGGAAGGGCACAGCGGAGATGTCATCTTTGCTAGGTATCGATGTCGACCTTGCAGACAGCATCAACCTTGTCATCAGGAATCCAAGCATCGTCGAGAGCAACAAGAAGGTTGTGAGAGAAGGAAGGCTTCAGTACTTGCACTTGGCCGAGCATGTCAAGCTTCGCTCCATCCTGGACACGTACGACAAAACTAAGGAGATGATGGCTGCAGCAGGCATGCCAAATGAGAAAAATCAGGTGAGCCCGCACCTCCAACCTCCAACCTGGTGCAAATGCGAAGGGAATTTTTGCAAATGCTTGCCACAAAATTGAGTGTGCTAGTCATGGGAGGGAGTAAAGCTACAAGCAAGCAAAAGCTCTACGTCTAGTTTAACATATTGCATGATCTGCATGTTCGTATTCACAGGAAATTATAACATTTGTGCCAGGCTCGCGATTCATTGCATGCAATGAATAGTGGTGAAGATTGGGCTTCAAGCTAGTACTCCCTTGTTTTTTTCAGTTCGTGCGGAAGCACCTGTCATGAGGCATTTGCAGTGCAGGCAAGACCACGAAACCAGTAAATGCTGAACACATGTGCCGAGGATGGAAGTTAGACACACTTCATTGTTGATTTCACTGAGACGCCTTTGCGATGCACACTTGCGATGAGAGATGCTACCCTTGACGTGGATAACAGATGGTACGGAACCTTGTGAAGGTGAACCCTATGAACCCAGCAGACGTCGTCGACCACTTTGCCAAGGCTCAAGACGGAGTGCGCCGCAAGTTGTGTGTCCAGGTGCGTTGGTTTCGAGCGCCACACAATCAAGTATTGCCTGTGATATGCACTGTGACCCTGCGACTCTTGCCGCATTTAGTTCATGAGTGGGTTTTGTGTCAATCATGGTGCAACCGGCAACCTCGGATTCCATGGAAACGGATATTGTAAACATCGTTCCTTTGCCTGCAAAGGCTATGAGATGCAGATGGAGTGGACTGCAGTGATCACTCCTATTTTCAGCTGATCAAGCTTTTTGCCCACAGTTTCTTGTGGATGTTTCGAATGTGATTTGGTCGCAGCGTATCAAGTATGCACTCAAGACTCTGTCCACCGCGCATTCAGTGTACAGCCCAGAGAAAATGGCCGAGATGATGTCCCTTACTGTTAAGTCAAGCGCGTCGAACCAAGCGCTTGAAAATGAAGCTCTGAAACTTGAGAACTGGATTACGGTGAGCTATCATTTTGGACATGATGCACACTAAAGTACACCGGATTGCAAGTTCTTTGATAATATCTGACAATGTAGTGCTCACTGCAAACAGATTGATAGGGGTCAATTTGTGATTGAGGGATACGTCATGGATCACGTTTCACCAAGTAAAGCATGTGTTTCCTTCGGCTGAGACTTCAGTGGCCATATTTGAATGAGACGATTTCTTCGATCTGTACTATCGGGTTGGATTGCAGATTGTTGAGTACGACCAAAAGATAAAGCAATTCAACGATAACTTGGTTGAGGAAATGCACCAACTTGAAGGGGCAAAGCGAATCGTGCATAAGGAGAGAATGTATCTGAAACGAGCCAAGCTGCAGGTTGGTCAGCAGTTGTCCAGATTTTATTGAGTTGCAAATGAATGCAATGGATCTTCCCGGTTTCCCATGCACAATTGCCCAGTCCAATGGACAGGAGGCCAGTTATAGAATGGCATCCACAGTTGGCAATAATCATACAATTGTCATACGATTGTCGACTCTCAAATGATGATTTGGAAATTTTCACAGGGTGAATTAAGAAGTCTACATGTTGGATAAAGGGCTGAATGTCAACAGAAGTGGAACGTGTCTTGTCCCTGCTCCATGTTGCTGCGATCAACTTATCTGATTGTAAAAACCGGCAAATCGTCTGCAACATGCTTGAGCGGAACGCTGTATGATGAGCTTTTAGTGCCGACAAGTCGCTGACGTCTGTGGTATTTTTTCACTTAGTTCTTGATAAATCAGAAAATTTTAGTGGCCACCAATGATCCATTTCAGAGGATATATAGTCATTTGAAGTTGATGTGGAATATGCAGATAGTGCACACGGGGATCATGCGACGCATGTCCTTGGATCCTCCCCACTTTCCTTCCACTTGCCCATTCTTACAGGGTGCATGGGTATACAGGGCCTAGAGAAGCTATCAAGATATTGAGATGCATTTTCCTTGGATCCTCAGTTTGTTTTTGGACTTCATACAACGGCTTTGAAGGTCGCCTTGTGCGGCAGTAGAATCATTTTCTCATTCGTTCTGCATGGTTTGCCACCCTTTGGGCTCAGGTCGTGTCCCAATGTACGTGATCAGAAGTTTATGGAATGACGTTGTAAATTCTGTGGTCTGTTAACCAGTCTCTAGGCTTTGGACCTGCAGCAATAGAGTTGGATTCGTGTTTTTTGGTTTCAAGCAATGAAGCGAGCTTAACGAAATCATTTTATGTGATGAGTTCATGTGCTCTCCTGCCCTGCAGGCAAGGATCATGTACTAGTACATGCATGATTGGTGCCTACAGAGATGCCTGTTGCCAATGCACTCGTCGCCGTGTCATTTCTGGACTTGAGATTTGTCACGAGCTTCCAGTCCTTACAAGATTGAATTTCATTTGGAGTATTCTTTAATGAACGCAAACGAGGTGTTGCATGTCAATGCACTTGTTCACAACTAGCTGCGCAAATTGGTGGACAGGTAGCTGAAATGGATAGGGCTGGTTCCCTCCACATGAAAGCTAC
>NHOP01000580.1:0-14147 GCA_018697155.1 Pyramimonas parkeae | reverse complement strand
CTGAGCAGCTGGAACAAGGTCACGCCCGCACTCCACAGGTCCGCCTCCGGGCCGTAGTTGCGCATCACCACCTCGGGAGCCTGTGCATCCCCGGGGCAGGGCGGCGGCTCAGAGGGCACACCAAGTGCAAACCACGACAACGCCGTGCGACTTCGAGGCTTGATGGTGGCAGCATACTCCGCTGAGCCTACGCACGCGCAGCGGGGCGTGGGAGCCACCAGGGCAGTCGGCAGTCGGTCCCGTCCCACGTTGCGCGCCTACTGTGGATCGCTGTATGGGTTCGCTGATGGACTCGTTGCACATTGCCAACATGGAGTATCAATCGTTGGTTGTACAACCCTTCACAATCCCTCCCAGCCGCTCCCCACAAGCTACTGAACGTAAAAGAGCACCGCCGCTCACGCAACAGACGCTGTGTTCAGGCCTTGCCCTCCTACAGCTGTTGCACGGCGCGGGATCGCCTTGAACAGGGAGCCCGCCGCGCATGTCTGCCAAAGGGAGCAAAGATTGCGAGTGAAGGGTGAGGACATGCTTAAAGCGAGCGCGAGATATAAGTCCTGCGGCTGAGGGAGGCCGGTGGTTGAGTGTTCACAGCCAGCCTTGCTGGCGGCATGATGGCTGAGAGTCCGTCGCTGTGGACAGCAGCCATGGCAAGCGGACTCACCAGGTAGGAGGGCGTGCCGCAGCGCCGTGTGATCACCTCGCCTTCAGTGAAGTACGTCGCCAACCCAAAGTCCGTCGCCTGGCAACACCGCAACATGCGCCAACAACCGTTTTTGGAAATAACCGGCTGGTTGCGGATCCTCTCATCCAACATCTACACCAAGTTCGCGCTGTCAAGAAGGAGACGAGGATCTTCCAAGGGCATTGTGGGAAAAAGTGGCTCCCCTGGGGGATGAGAGAGTTATCCAGGTTGGCTGTACCGAACACTACCGACTTGATCATGTGATCATGCAAACTGTGCCCAGAGCAGAGCTGTCCATATCTGGAAGCCAGCTTGTGCCTTAACACCCTCAGCCATTTACTCCTTCCATGTCCGCATGCTGAGCACTATCATGTGCTTCAGGGTTGAATGCAGTCCTTGGGCACAACAACTTCACTGCAACGTCCAGCGCGCATGCTTGTGCACGTACAAACACAGTCTAGTTTCGCCAGTGGCAAGATCGTATCCTGGACACTGTGAGAAAAAAAACCAAATTGTCAATTGAGGTGCCAGGTGTTGCAAGATGGGAATTTCGGAACCTGCTAACCAGAATCACCAGCAATGAACTCTCAGCGAGATGCATATACCGATTCTGTTTGCAGCCTATCCATTTTTTTCCTCCGAGGCCCCGTCTGCATTTAATGCGCTCATATGTGGCTGAGCCATGAGTTTCTTGCAGGTCGGAGTGGGTTGGAAGGACTGAGCCGCACTGGCCGACGCCACACCTTGAGGGGAGACTTCTCGTCTGAGGTGAGGAACAGGAAGTTGTCAGGTTTCACGTCGCGGTAGATGACGTTCTTGCCATGGCACTGCGCCAGCTGCAAATGAACCGCAGAATAGCACAATCGTCACTTTCCATCAGATCATCCAAAAGCAGGATAAGAACACGAACAAAACAAAACGCTTAAAATGAACAAGACGTTGCAATGTGAGGAACCGTATCTCAACACTGGCATGCAACATCGTTCTCGAGCTTGCTTGCGCGCGTCAAGAATTCCCATGCCGTAAAATGCCGTAAAATTTTCTGGATGCGCAGTGACCCACGGGTGCGAGAAGTCTGTGCCTCACACCAGCGAATCCCCAAGACATGGGAGGGTTGCATTCGTACATGCGCTATATCTTGCGTTGAAGAGAGCGTACCACTTGCAAGATGGATCGCATGATCTGGGCAGCGTACGCCTCACTGTACTTGCCCGAGCGGATGCGAGACCACAGCTCCTGCATCCCGGGCCCTCAATCGAACCGTCGTGAACGTTGCCAACAGGAAGAAAGAGGAAACATAAGCTCTGCCAGAGAGAACGTGCAGGTACACCTCTTCACCGCGTATAATTCAATGATCATCAACAAAATGCAAATTCAGCCGTGCTTCCGACAATTCGGGTGAGCAGAAGCGAGCCATTCATCCTATCTGTCGAATGTCAACACTGACCGATGTTGAACAAGCCACCTAAAAAAAAGCTTGGATTGAAATGTATCTCAGCTCAAGAATGTACATACTGAGGATATGTAATGTGGCAACCTGTGGCTCAGTCGTGATCCTCGCAATATGCGTGGATCATATATCTCATATCATTACCAAAGAGTTTGTCCTCGATAAACAACATCAGCAACAAATATTCACGGCAAGTGAAAGCGAGAAACACTGCGAGTGCTTATCAACAACCCTGCCATCCAAACAGCATCTGTCGCATGCGGCGAGACGCCAACCACACTCATTCCGTCCATTGGCATTCGAACGCAGAACACCAGCAAACCCTATCACCACTCCCATTGATAGACTGAGAAGGAACAAGTTTAAGAATGACATCATCCAGGTGCACATCATCTGTTGCCCTCGCAACCTCACTCCGCTTGTACCGCCTGCGTCTCAGCCAATGGCTGAGGTGGCGCTGGGCTGGGTGGGGCAGTGTACGCACCCCGCCGCGGCAGTACTCCATCACGAGGTGGATGTGGGACTCGTCCTCAAACACCTCATAGAGGTACACCACGTTGAGACTGGGGCCGATGTGCTGCATCACGCGCACCTCGGACACCAGTTTCTCCAGGTAGGACTGCGGGGACTTGGCCTCGCGCTCGTTGGGGGGCTGCTTGGGGATGGTTTTCATGGCAAACTCCTCGCCCGTGGACTTCTTTGTCACCTGCAAGAGCGCGCAACGGGAGCCCACGGTGAGCGCAGGCAACAGGGGCACCAGCGCTACAAAGAAAAAATATGTCGCAGGCACAATCGCAACACAAAATAAATATTTCAGAAATGAACAGAAAAATCATGTGACGAGCGCATGGCACACACACACACAAGCCCAAGTTGGTAGACACTCGACACAAACCCAACGTTTGGGACATCATTGAAATCTGCGACCTGTTGTCTTACCCTTGTACTGCGCGCACATCCCTGGCGCTAATCACTACAGTTTGTGCGGGCGCTCGGCGGAGGGCGCGCACTTTGTTGACAACGCCGTACGATCCCGTGCCCAACGGCACAGTCATGGAGGGGTCCGGGACATTGTACAACTGATGCAGGTCTCGGCGGAAGCCCAGATCTTTAGGGTCCAACACTGTCTTGTCCTTCTCGAAGTACGACGTTGCCGCGCATTGCACCGTGTGCAGCTCGCGCCGGGGTAGCCGCGCGCGCAATACCCCGCGCGCGCCACCGGCTGCAGACACAGCAAAGAGTTGACGTCGGAACTGCCCAAACTCTTCAAGTCCCGACACTTGCTCAGCACTCGCATAAACATGAGTCTTATAAGGCTGAGAACAAGGGACAAGATGAGGGCCCAGTCGCCGTCTCTTGCGCAAGGATCTGATTTCCATGAGGCCATGCTTGTATGACAGCTAACAGCATTTGCTCTATGAAGAAAGGATACAAGACAGTTGAGTAGACACAGACCATTGCGACAATTGTCCCCTATACTTGATGCAAGATTGAAGATTGACGATTGGCAGTTTGGAATGTCATCAAGGGGTAGTTCCTGCAAATTATTTCAACAAAGGATATGCTGTGGCACTTTTTACGCAGTGAAGGCATGTTCCATAGTGTCGGGCATCGCACGCACGGCTCACAGGCTATCCGCATAATCGAAATACTAATGTTTCACAGAGTCCACAATGATGCTATAATGATGCTGCAGTATGTAATGTTGTGCACACAAACAAACATCGTGCCGATGACAGACACGACAAGAGTGTGAATACCAAAGTTAGTGGACACCCTGCTCTCCCATTGCAGAAGAATAACTACAACATGTATGCTATACCCTTGCAACGCATTACCCTCATGATTCCCCCAAAAGGCGCAAAGAGTTTCAAGCATCGCCAGGAAATTCCGCCTGATACCATTCATGGATCACACCATCACCGTGATTCTCCATATTCAGACACACAACCCAGACTTAAGCACTCTCGCCACGTCAACATGTGGCAACAGAAGAGTATATGACTGCAACGCACCGGTTCAGTATCTAGGTCCCACAAAAAAACACATCGCATGAATGACAACACTTTTCTGGAAATCAAATGAAAATGTGCATGAACTGTAATGGTACGACGCTTTTTCGCATGCTACAACAGTGGAGCGTCCACATGATTGCCAAGATCAGAGCCACATGACACACGTCCTATATTGTATGTGAGCGCGCGAAAGTGATGATTACAAGGATACTGGTCATTTGTGGTATGTGAACTTGGAGTACGAGTGGCAAACGTTACGTGTCAAATGTACACTGACACCAAAAAATCAAATCTCCCTGTAAATTCAGAATACCTCAATAGCGGACGGAAACGGGGGTTGCGCCGCCATGATTGGGTTTTGAGTCCATGGCAAATCATTCTCCAGCTGGACACGATTGGACAGGAGTGCAACGCTAAATTGGCATAAATGCGTTTTGAACAACGGGAACAAACAACTGCATATCCTGAGAAGGTATCAAATGACGGAAAAATGCATCCTGGTTACAACATTCACAGTCCTCACAGAAGTTCATGTTGGTGGTCAACTTTCCCGACAATCTAAGCAGCGCAATCTCCAGCTTTGCACACGAAATGACATCAGTCCTTTTCGAAGAAAAATATGTGCACTTCATCATTTGAAACACTTGCAAGGCAACAGATTGAGCTGGATACGCTGCATCTTGTCTATTGAAAAACGATGATAAGAACTTGACCAACGGCTTCTTGCATTCAAGGGCAGATTACATGAAGCCTATGCCAAGAAAATTCCCTAGGGTTAACAAGTGACATTCATGTAGCGTGATTTGCAAAAGTGAACAACCAAGTACAACATGCCAACAAATTTTCCATACGATCCTTAACACGCAATGCACTGTCACATGTTTAGTTGGTTGCAAAGACAAATCCTATGGAGACTCTCCCAGGAAAAGTTTGCCCAATCCTCAATTGTGCAGTACACCAATTGAATATTCACAAGAAAGCATATTCGAACCACATGTTGATCTCCAATGAAGTGTCAGCAACTGAACTGATACTACAAAATTCAACATCTCGTGCAGCGTGGAAACAAGAGAGGAGCATTGGTACAGTTGGTTGAACCACTGAATGACCATCAACGACAGCTGGTATGTGAGATAGAAGACTACACAATACATAGTACAATGGTCTGGTATCTCCACAGCAGAAGGCATGCTTAACTGCTGGCATGAGTACAACCTTAGCGTGCTCTGCGTGGAGTTGCAGATGGTATAATGCTCGCGTTCATTCGACAATCTAGTGGGAAACATAGTGATGTATTTGCTCAAACTTTCAATGGATTGATCCCTGTCAGAGCAACAATATCACTTGAGCACAGCCCTTGCATGCACTTCGCTAGTGTTACATCGAGTTTCTTCAACCGCAAGCCCTTCAGGAACCAAAGCAAACACGAACAAATTATGATCGGCGTGCTTTGAATTGTGTTGCAATGAAAATACTCGGGTGTGAACTAGAGCAGGTGTCAACAACGGGGGTTCAAAATAGCGGTCCCCACGACGACGCGATGTCACCTCCAACGCTCAGACTGAAAAGCCACCGATAAGCGAAACAATGCACACAAATATGCACACTAGTAGCATGAAAAACATCTCCACCACTTCCACCAGGAACTTTTTGGTACAAGTTGAGAAAATACTTGCACTTATATCGTCACTTGCACCTATGTCGTGAAAGTACAGAATAGAGTGGAACTAAAAGCAACCAGTGAATACAAGTACAACATGCTTACTCAAAACATAGACATCTTATATCGTAATACGCGCATCTTAGTGAGTCGAGATCCTTGTCCGAAATAAGAAGGTCGAGAAAATTATCAGACCTGTGTGCGCTTAAGTGGGTTGGATGCTCAAGCAACTGTTCCACCTTCTTGGGCGCTTTTAGTATGTTTAAAATGCGAAAATTTTGAAATATTTGCATGAGCGTTCAGACGCAAATGCGCACATGCAACGCCATCATGGCAATCTGACCCAACATATACAGTTTAATCGGTAGGAAGGCTGCCGAAGGTATCTTGTCGGCAAAAAAAGCGAAGTTCATGACCTTTGGTCGCGTAAAAAATTCAGGTTTCAGGTTACCGTATGTGTAAAGCTCATTTCCCAATTAAAGTGTGAAGATTTCTGTGAGTTCTGCCGTTTCGATACGCATACACTCGAAAACACACATCTGTACTGCAACCTCTTCGCTTTGTTTTTGAAGTTCCCGACACAAACTTGATACCTGGCGGGGCACGAGTGATCGAAGAGAAACTGCTCTGAGATGCTCGATAGTCATGTCTCCGTTTACATGCATGTAGACCCGTAACGACTCGATGCAATGCAAATGCAGGGTTCATGGTGGTCACGAGAGAGACGCGTGCCGGGCTTGAGGTGAACCGCTCCTTAGGTCCCGGTGGTCGTGGAGAGCGGGGGTGATCTAGGTTCAAGACCGCGGGTGAAGCATATACGGATATGATTCCGAAATCGGCCGAAACCTTGGACAACGTGGTATGGAAATGGATAAAACCGAACTGAAACGTGCCTTCAAAACCGTTGACGGATGACTGTACCACTCACGACGGTTGAAAATTGGTTCGACACGACCTTCACACCAGCGCAAGCAGTACGTTGAATATGTATGATTTTGCATATAAGCACAAAATTACTGTCTAGACCATTCACGAATGTAGCTTCCGCGGTGACTGTCACTGTCAAACTGGTAAACGATTTTTCCATGCGGCATACAGGGTACCGAATATCGCCGTACAGAGTTGACATTTTTCGGGGTTCGCGATGGGGGGACAGGCTATTCGAGTTGCTGGGATCGGAAATCGAAACGCAAGCTCAGCTCCCCTTCGGATTGCGCTGCAAGACTTCCTTCCATGATCCACAATATTTAGATCAATCATCAACGGACTGCTTGTTATGGTGAGGATATCCATGAACCGAAAATTGACAGCATGGGATTTCCCATATTAACGAACGCAGTGTGGTCCCACGATCGCACAGGTCGAAAGGCACACCATTGAGGTAAGGTAGGCGCCCATTCCGGCAAGGTGGGCGACCACCTGTGTGTCACAATCCTAATCCATAAACCGAATGCAGGATGCTCGGGCTATTTTATCAAGCTTGACTTGGTTGCGCAATTATTTTAATGAGTGCCTTCCATGATGTCGCTCCTCTAGCACTACATGTTGCGAGTATATCCGTTCGTACATAAAGGGACTCCAGACTTGTTGATGAGTACAGACCGATCTGGGATAGACTGTTTATCGGCCATCATTGCAATGTTTAGTTGCACTGCCTCGTGCCCCAGGTATCGCGTGCTCCGGTCGGCGAGATCAAACCGTGCGAAGGTTCTCCTCTCGGAAAGTTCATTGGAAGGTTCTCCCAATTCAGTAATTCAGAAATCCGGCAATCCCGCCAGAAATCATGCAAGAGATTTTATATTGTTGCCAATTTGTAAACGGCAACACCTTCCATGGTTTCTTATCTTGCATTTATACGTGAGCAACGCAATGATGCAGCCCGAGTAGGTCTTGGAAAATCCGCACGATTTGGACAAATGGATGGTCGTTTAAGATATGTGCAAATGGCCTATTGCAGCCTGTGAATGAACATTTCAAAATACACCTGAAGAAATCGAACCCTTTTGTTGACACCAGAGGGCACCGACGACCACAAAGCGCTTGGGCAACCCCAGTTGCTCGAGTTGGCTATCAACACACAGGATAGGGTGTAGAAAGGTCCGTAGCGTGCCATGACAGACAATGATACGAGCACGCCCGTATCTTCGAGCGCAATGTCGAAGGGATCATTAGAAACACATGCCTCAGGGCCAATGGACATGCGGGATATCTGGGTGTTCTCGCGCACTTTTGTTCAAGGCTCCACCACCTCGTCCAAGGTATCGGCTTGTTGCACGATGAGCGATGTACCATGCGTATCCTGTACGATTTGAAAGCTTAGGATTGATGTTGTAGTGACGGGTGTACCATGAGGTTTTCCATTTGAAGTTCTGATTTGTTCCCCAACTGGTTTCAAGCCTGCCTAGTAAGCTCAACTACACAGGACAGGTTGAAGAAAACACCATCTGATGTTAACAATTGTTGGGTTCATGATTACAATTATAATCAATATAGGGGTATTTCATTTACCTGAATGTTTTGCCACACACACTGTAGTTATTCTCATGTATCCTCTTGATGATGCAACAGAGACCCTCAACGTGCTCACAGGAGTTTGATTCACCATTATCAGTTTTTGCACGGCGGTATATTCAGATAATATGTTAAGTTAACTGTCTATGTTGGCGTATCCCAAGCAAAGGTCAGCATTATTCAATGCAGCGCATCGAATTCCCAAGAAGCTTTGCTTCGACAAGAAGGAGCACAACTTTGCCATGGGTTCTGTATGCAACTAGTTTTCATTCTTATGTGGGATGTTTGAAACATATGTGTCAAGAATTATACAAAGCATTTGTTCGAAAAAACAATCCATGTGTGATGACTTGCAAACAATGAAAAGGGGTGATCTGATTTTCGATGATGAAAGTATTGAAATGGATATCAACAGCATTGCATCACCAGGAACGCAATACACTCGTCGATCCCCATGAAGAATGGGTACTTGGAAGTTTGGATAAAGCTTGAACGTGATGCATGCAGTATCCACTCTTGGTTGCATCACTCATCTTGCAAGTTCTCATTCGGAGGGTCTGCAAATTTGCATGATTTGCGCAATTTACATCCTCACCCATGAATGCATTTAATGGGAAAACAGTGTTTCGCAACGAAATTTCTTATGATCCACTTCAATACAACGCACATGGGTTTTTTTTTCGGTCGTTGAGATTGGTGTGCTAGCCAAGCCATTGTCATCCATTATTGGCACTCGTTCAACAACATCGATATGGGCCCCACCATGCGAGACGACTCCTCTATACAATGTGCCTCCTGAAAGAATGCGGCTTCATCAACCTCAAGATGCCAGATATCTTTTGTCTATGCATTAAGTCATCGGTAACAGGAGTGTGAATTTCTGTGTGCCGACGATATCCGATGACGAGTGTGATAAATCCGTTCATTTTGATGGGTGATTGTCATCATGAGCGATCCAAGTTTGCGATGAACACAATGTTTGCAGGTGATTTCGGTGGTGCTGGTGTCAGGATTTCTGCTTTACACAATATTCCCGTCTTTTGCGCTCACGTTTGCGCTGATCCCCGATCGGTACGTCTCATGGCAGCGCAGTGGGGATGCTGCGTGTGCTATGTGTTTATTGAGATCTGCAGCATATCAGTGTTTCACGGGCACCTTCGCCTTTTTGCCCAGAAAACTGCACGGAAAAAGTACCTGCTTGCGCGTACAATAATTATGTGCAACCCGACTTGATCCAAGTGACCTGAGATGTAGGCGTGGATTTGAAACTCTGCCCGTACCAATCAGCTAGTATTGTCCAGAGCACTCGCAGGGTCCTTGTTCATTGCTTGGATCATGGAGCAACGGGCTCTAAACCTTTATGCAGCATATTCCAATTTTAGGATGGGTTGGCTTATAAGAAATACGTCTATGGGGACATGAGCCTTGCCAGAAGGCGGGGAGCCATGTCAACTGAGTCGCTAGCTAAGTTTTATCGTTGCACAAGGTCACCTTTGAAATCCTTGTATCGCATCAACACACAGAGTGTATAGTCCAAGGAGAATGTATCTCACCGTTCACATGACAGTGCTGACCTTTGGTATCGAATACACGCATAGTACCTGCCTCGCGGTTCAGCTTCCATCCGCAAGCATGGCCAAACATCACGAAGCCAGCCACTGAAGGTCTCGCTGCGTTGATATCGTATACGGCAGATTTTCAAACTGTCGTTAGCACATGCGAACAGTTGCTTGTGGACTCATCCTCATGCGTCTGATGGCTGTGATCGGATGGCTGACTTGCAGGACGCTCCCTTCCGTGTGGAACCTGGTGACCGCAGGCTACTTTGAGATGTCGCTCTTCAGTGTGCGCACCAACATCTCCAACAACGCTTTAGCCCTTTGCTTGAACGTTTCCCCCACTCCAAAGACTGCTTCTGTCTGTGGTATCTTGAGCTCGCATGCTAGTGTCATTGTGCAGTTTACGGCATTCGACGTTCTATGTGAGAGTGTGTTCGTTCCTGATGGTACCATGTTGAACGTGTACCTTTGAATTCATTCTGGATGTAGGCAAGGCTTGCTCCACAAAAAAAAACTACGGAACTCAAATCTTGCAACTTCATTGGTTCAATTGTGGAACGCGCCTGCCAGGGCGCGCGCGAGAGAAAGTTGTAGCACCCATGGCTGAGCCTATCTTAATTGAGCGCCTCCGACACTGGTCGTTGATGAGTGTGAACATTCAATTCAGCTGGTGCTCTTGTGGTCATAATTTTGAAGCCATTTAGCAATGTTGGAGTGTCATTTAGGTTGCGTTTACCTGAACAACGAGATGCGAAGTCTTGTGAGCCGTGTGACTTGACATATTGCCAGCACCGATCACACAGTGGTTTCGGAAGGAGTGCCTCAGTTCGTTCATTTTTCTCTTGCCTATGCATTTGTACGTATGTATTACCACCAACGAATGTGAATTAAATTTGATGACCAATATTTGACAATCCAGATCAGCCCGCATTGCGGATGGCCATCTTTGCGCACTAGGCCACAAGACACTAGCTCTCAATCATGGCAGGTTGCAGCTGCACAACGCCAGACAGTGCAGCGCCATGCGCTAATGGAATCGTACTCTACTGGTGTTGGGGTCAGCAGGCTATGGGTTCTTGCAAGCAAATTCCATCTGAGTCATCCCCGTGCCATCACGTCGCCGTTGTTTTCTGAGGGCCTGGCCCTGTCATCACGTCCAGTCAGGCCGATGTGCCAAATGCCGGAGGCATTTTCCACCCAAAATCAGATATGAGCAGCTGGGAGCAAGCCCAACGAAATCTGAGCACTCGCTTGCTGCGCTTAACTGACTCACGGTGGGGATCTGGAGTGGGTTGTGGTTGAGCTGGTGAATGACGCGTGTGTTGTTGATGAATGCAGGTTGCTTTCGATACAGCGGCACTCATGCTATTGGGGCGCAGGGTAGAGCCCATCTGGGGAGCTCCTGAGTTCGTCAAATTCATCATGGTGCGCTGACAACCAGCACAAAATCCTGGATCGCACGGAAGTTCCCCAATGTGTATGATTCCTTGTGTAGCCAGCACTTGTCAAGAGACCTGGGAAGTAGCTCAGCCGTTTTGTGCTCATGTGATGTGTTCAGCGGTCCTCACAAAAAAGGGATGTGTAACAAAACAAGATTATATGCAAGCGTACAACTTTCATCATGGTTAAATCCTTGATAGAATACGTTTGCTTACGCACCATGTGTGAATGTTATTTTACACATGGGTGCGTAAGCAAACGAATAGAAGACTCATTCGGCTGTGGCCATCACACGGGAAGTTCCAAGTGGCATGATTACCAATGATCGCAAATTATCCTTCAGCAAAACTGGCTTATTTGCAATTGCGCTGCTGTTCATACCTGTTACGATCATTCCACTGGCAAACATCAAACTCCGGTCTCAGCATGGGCCACCTATGGAATTTGATCTAGATGAGGCTATTTGGCTTGTGTGCGTCTGACAACAGGTGGTGAACATTTTTGTAGGATGCTCCACATTCTCCATCATGTACATCCTCTATGTGCTGACGCGCGATAACTTTTATCTGTACGCCCGTCCCACAGTGTCATCTCATGCCCCTCTTGCATCAACGACGTTGGCGCTTGCAAAGACTGTTCCGATAAGCTGCAGTCAGGTTGTGACCACATGCGCACATTGCAATCTTCGCCACCTCATCCCATCCTTGGAGCATGATTCCATGTAGCTGCGCGGGTGCTCTCTTTGTCTCCATCTCTTTATTTCGAGCTGGCACAAACTTCGGCACTCGTGTAGTTGCCCATGGCATGGCCAATGTTTCTGTTTAGGGAGTGCGGCGTGTCTGAATTTAGACTGCAAATTAAGGGGGGCATTCCAGTTCCAAATGAGGACATCAGAAGTTCGTGACGGAGTAAGCACCTTCTTATGTATGCTTACGTGACCCAGAGGGTAGGGGAGCTGGCAGTAGGGTACAGAGATTGATCTGAGCGATTGTTATTTTGGTTAAACCGGTTGAAGCTGAATGCATTGTCCCGAGCACATCCTACGGAGAACAGTTGTGGTAGGATTGCGTCGCAGGTATGCAAAGTTTGGTGGATTTCACGGCGTGATTGCTGGACTGCTGGTGCGTCCGCTTCCACTTGATGCAGCTGCAATAATGTACAGCTGACACTTGCCAGAACCGAGCATTTGCATGTTGCGTGCTTGTGCATCTATCAACGTTGTCATTTTCTGCCGGTAATGGTGAACTGCCTGCTTTGGATGTTATTGCTCCACGCACTCGATATTGCATGTGTGAGGACGAAACCTGAATAGCCACAAGCACTGGTTTTCAATTTTTTAAGAAACAAGCTTTCAAGCAAGCAGCATGCCACAATTCTATATTCAAGAGCCCATCCCTGTTTTGTGCGAAGATTCACAATCCTGTAATCATCCCTTTTTGCACTTGGCGCTGCTCTCATTGGAACGCCGCCATCACACGGTAGGTTGGGATTCCAATCTTCGTACCCACAGGGCACTGGATACTGTAGCTTCGGTATGGTTGTATTGCTAGTCTCTTAGTAAGATTGTAAAGCAAGTCCCTTGATGGACTTTGTGAACTTTGCCCCCATGGGATCTTGTAATTTATGACCTGACGCTTTTCCGCTGGGAGGGAAGTTATTTGAATAGAGTCCCACACCGAGCTCTTCCGCTGTGAACAGTATTCCCTGCAACTCGTCAACTTGGTGGTATTTGCACGTCCGCATAAAACAGACACGTTTGTTTGATTAACAGTCGGCCTCTCAGGCATAGGCTCTAGCTGTGAATTTCCGAGGCATGCTTTTTGTGAGATGAAGTATACGATCACGTCAGCCTGCAGTATCTTGAGTCAACGCCACATGGTCACTTTCGTTTGCTGTGTGATTTGTTTACATGTGTTGGACCCAACAAAGTTTTCCGAGCGTCCCTTTAGTCATGTCTGCAATGTTGGGGCAACAGAGTTGGTCAAAGGCCCTTATGCTTCTGATTGCAGCAACACTCAATCTTGCTTTGCCAGTGACTCCAATGATCGCTCTGCTTTTGCAATTATCTGTCTTGACATTGAGCTCAAGGCTTTCAGATGAACTCACGATCATGTTTGGAATGCAAATGTACCATCCACCCTCGATTTGACATGCCATAGTGTGCGCAATCACTCAGGTAGCAGTAAAGCAGCTTACCCCGGAGGAGGAACTTATACCTATCGGGCCGGAGTCCGTACGACTTCGATCCAAGGTTGGTTATGTGCCAAAAATATGCGTGCTTTGATTTCCTGCCCTGTATTGTTCGTAGACTTCGTCCAAGCTGTAGGATTTCATCGAGACATTGAAGTGATGTATCCTGATGTAAAAATGGGTGTTCCTTATCCGTACTAGCATTTCCCCGTGAAATAAGTTGGTTCTTTCTTTAAGATTGTGTTCATTTCCTATGGCTTACGCAAGGGGGACTCATGTTTGGATGGACGTCAGTCTTCGCGACTTCTTTTTCTCATGACGCATGCTGATTTCAATCATGTCGTTTTCTTGACGCCAAACTAGCCACTTTAGACGCCGAAGGCTTGCACAACAGTCGAAACAAGTTCCTTGATTGCATCCAACTGCTCCAACTGCGTCCGAGTAACAGATTTCCCTTGAATTGACTTCTTGTACGGTTGATCGGAGCCCACTGCTGGGATCAATCTTGGTCATTTTTCTTCCAGCCCGGATGTATGTTTCCTTGTGGCATGGCCAACAGAACAGTACGATCGTGATTCATCCATAATCTACTTTGATTTATCGCAGGGAAGGAGTTTGTGAGGCAATGCTATCCTGT
>NHOP01000579.1:0-14167 GCA_018697155.1 Pyramimonas parkeae | reverse complement strand
GTAGGCGGTGTGGCCACCCTGTGAATCTGCCTCGGTGCTCCACACCAAGGTGTGGATATACCCCACTTGACAACAAGTAGGGGAAGCGCCCGTGGCTGGGCAGGGGAGAGCGCAGACTCTCCTCTCCCGAACCAATCCCCCGAATGAGGGGGGTTCACTATTATTATTAGGGTCAAAATGGTTGGAGTGTTTGTTCGTCACCGGTTTATGGATGCCATGAACAGTGCCTGCTGATCACCCATCAAGCCATTGTTGGGGATAGGAACCTGCACACAGTCCCCAACAACGTTATACAACAACAGCTCGTCCTTGTAGGTATCGCACACAGCGATATGCTCTGCCACAGTCGATGACGCAACTACCACCGTATGGTTGTGTGTGTACCATCCCATGAGATGCCCATCAGAATGACTATTTTCCAAGAGTACGATTGATGATCAGTACAATTCATTTCCCAGAAAGAATTGGGGCACATCGAAATTCCCATTCAAGCAACCATCGCTGTTACTCTTGAACCTTAGTTTGCGATCTTTGACTGTTTAAGGGTATTTCAAATGCGAGGGGCATCGAAATCGTGATCACACGCATTGCAGATGCAAGTGTGATAGGTAGACAACAGGCTGCATGAGTGCCTCGCAACCCACAATACTGCCCAAAAACTGCCTGATGTCAATACCTGCAGATGATTCAAATTACGATGCTTTTTGGACTCAAAAAAGGTAAACACGCACATATATTGTTGCTCTATCATTAAGTTTCTACGCTGCATTTGTTGATTACGAGTCTACTCAAAGTGTTCCTTCAATGTCGACTGTCACCATCGATACCCACGGGTATTTGGAGTTCAAAAGGCATTCATTCTTTTGATACGCGACAATCATCGTCAGGTCCCAAGATGTTATTGCACACCCTGAGCTCAGCAGACAAGTCTACGTGCTCATCTTAACGCCAAGAGGATGTTTCGTAGTTCGTACCAAAATTATAGATCCAGTAAAATGCAACCATCATGAACACTAGTGGCCCGCAAATTTATCCAGCCACATGGTCGTCGTTGTTGTTCCGTGCCACAGATGTCGCTAGCTTCGCAATGCTGTCACCAGGAAAAACAACTAAGAACGGTTGCGGTGGCTGCACACAAGATTGATTGAAGGGTCTGTCAACTTTAATTCAGATAGAATACATGTCTACTGTGGAGGACTGCATACATCCATACATTTGTACCCGTCCTCGCCAAACATCGTGAAACGACTTGTCACGGGACGGTTGGTGTGTCGAAAGTCCACTTTCAGAGGCGGTATGTCCTCATCAAGCAATCTAATGATTTGAAGGAACTCGATGTAATCGGCAGATCACCGCGGGCAGGCTTAAAGCACAGCGTCGCGCACAAGCCTGTCATGAACATTTCGAGCCGGTTATGAACGAAGCCCTAGACAAAGTGTGGGGCAGGCGGCTCATTATGGATACTCCTCCACAGCATTGTTTGAGTCAATGTAGCCATCCAGCATAGAGACTAAACCGTTAAGAATTGTGTAATCGCATTATTTGGTAATCACTTCAATGCATCATGTTAGATAGGTCAAGTGATCAGTTGTAAAAAAATGAGCAACTATATACCATATCTACCACCGACCAGTTATACTAGAACTGACATATCCGCCGGTATGCAAGGAGTAGAATTAATCATTTGCACTATTAACGTCCCACTACGCGCACTTCATCAAAATTATGGAGAGAATTGTGAAGGGAGATAGTAATTGTGCAAATCTACGGGCAAAGTCATTCCTGAAAATCATTCATCACACCTGTGATTTCCAATCAATGATTTGAAGCAGATGAGCATGTATATGCTGGCGATCATGTGTGGACTGTGCATGCGGTAACGATGATAGAAGCATCATCTCCATGGTCAAAGTGCACCTCGGTGTAGTTGTACAAGCACTTGTAGACATGTTCACGATCTTCAGAAATTCCCGCATACTACCCTTGATATGGCGCACATAACAACGGTCACTGCAAAGGAGCGTGCAAACACTTGTAAGCTTCGGGGCAGACATAAAAACCATTGTTTTAATGTATCTTAACGGGGAACTCGAATCTGGCCATGATTCATGTTCAAAAATAGAATCAGAGCGACATCCATGAGACCTTAGAGCGATAGCAACATGCAGTCTAGAAATCTCTGTTGTCGATGCATTTTGATGATGTATAAGCTGATGATGATACAATTCATACACATCTACAATTTCAATCCATTAAAATTTTTGTTGCACAATTTCACATTATCTTCCACTCTGTATGCCCATGTGAAACGGTGAAATTCTACAACTTTCTGCGCAATATAATCCGTTTTTCTACACGACTACCTACTCCAGATGCTATCTAGATATCATACTAGAATGCTGGCACTCCCTTTCCGAGTTAATTGTGCGAAATTGTCGATCGATGCCTGAGCCATTATTGGCATTGTGATTGGGAGAGCAGAAGCGTTCTTTGATGTTGTAGGTTCGCTTTTACGGCTTTCGTTTTCATGATGCTGCTGGGCCTTTACATAGGAGTAAATCGCGAACCCCATTAACGACATTCCATATCCGATGTACTGCGTCACCGTCACAATATTTCCGAAAATTATGGTGCTGCCATACACCAACGCCGCATTTTTTACCTGTCCAAGCACCTGTTGTAATACGAAAGCAACCAAGTGCAAGATCACGTCACTAGTCAACAAACAAATCAATATCTGCATTCTGAAACGTTGTGTTGATACAATCTGTATTCTGCATCGCAATCCGGAGCCCATGAAACGCCGAGATCAAGTCTACGCAAGAAATCAGCTGTCCATACATGCGGTGTAAATGAGGATTCTGATGCTTTAGATGATGTGATACCACTTGTTGTCGGCATGCAGCACACTTCTCTCGCAATATACACAATTTCAGCCTAGATAAGCAAGAACACTTTGCGAAACTGCATATGGGATTTTTGTTTTCACCTTCAACCACAATGAAGATGCATGCCGAATGACCCCCACAGAAAGGAAGTTTACGCCAAAACCCATCGTTGCCGCCAGCATAAAAATTTCTGGTTTCGCCAACTGAATGATCCATCCCGCAAGCAATGGTAGGATGAATCGTGTAAGGCAAACGAAAATACAATTGCCACCCTGTTGCAATCTAAACTCCACACAATCTTGTAACACGTTGATTTGGCGGTAGATTATGGTTGAGCCAATATCATCAATGCCCTCACCAGTCACTAATCACTGTGACAATCCACAGGTCAGGGTGCACCCATCGAGGTTGTAAATCTACAGTCCTTAGCTTGAATACCACTCTTCAATCTGCCAAGTTGCAAGGATATACAACCACGAAAAAGTTAACAAGAAGCGCGGTGTACATGAATCTAGTCAATGAGCTGTGCCAATAATGAGTGCATACTCTAAGCCCATGTCGGGAGGCCAAGTTAGAAGGGCGCTGGCTACATACGCGGCTTGCCGGAGTTCAAGCCCCAGCAGAGATAGTCACTGCCTCGGCCGATGAATCATCAAAGACAGTGCTGGTTTGGCGCGTCATCTTCGATTACCAAGTAATGATACCAATTGCTTACAGAATCACCATTTTTTTGAAATATTTTACTTTAAGGAAAGCACTCAACATCTAGAGCTTGCAGTTCTGGGCACAGGAACGCACAAACGTGTAGTGAAGGAATAGAGCTACATGCAGCTCTAGGACATTCAAAACACTGTAGCTTGTTCAATGCGTAGGAAATATGGTGCAAACATTCCAACACAAGGAGGTCGCGCTTGGGAACTTGTTTACAGTGTTGACATGCAGCACAGGTATCATACAAGAACACGCACCATCTCGTCGACAACATAAGCATTCAATGTAAAAACTGCACAATTCCCCAACAAACTTGATAAATGCTGCTGGGATCATTCAAGAAAATCTGCATTCACTGATAGGATTTGCAATTCTCAGGACACCTGCTCCAGGAAGTCCAATACTGCCAAATTCCTTTTCTACAGCAGCACTGTTGGCATGGTGTATTGACTTCCGTTCACCCATCACAGACAACATGTTCAGCTTTTGTCAGGGCTCATGTCCATTCGAACTGACTGCGAAAATAGATATCTCACCGCTGTGACGCGTCCACATATCAATTATGCGCTACCTTCACAACAGAAACTTCCAAATAGATTTCACAAATGCAGTGCTAAAGGACTCTTGGAGAATGAGGATCTTGTGTCGAAAACGAGTTGGGTGGGAGAAAGCACCAGAGGCATCTTTTCCAAATCACCTCTATAAACATATCTGCCATATACATATGGAAGGGAAACATACCATACGCCAGACACAACGAAGAAGGGGCACACACCATGATGACATGGCCCTGGTTGCGAAGGAAGGATGGAAATTCCATTATTGCAGAGCCCAGGATCATTACCAAAAATGTGGCGGGGCACAGGTAGTAGGTTCCCTGCAGGGACGATAGCTTGAATGCACCAAGGAGATGTTGTGTAGCTGCAAGCTTTATTGCCTCTAGAATCTCTGAGGCTATCTGTTACCAGGCAAAACCCATGCCACATAGCTCATCAACCCAACCATCTACATCCGAAAAATCAGTCCACGACAGTACCGCGTCCAATGCCTGAAAATTGCCAAACAGCAGATGGAATATCCAGTAGCCAAAGCTAGCTCACAAAGATCACGCAGGTCATTTGAAAGCAACAAACAATGTATAATCTCTGTCTGCTAAAGTCACGTCGATTCCATTTTGAGTACTGCAGTATGGAGGTACGAAACGGCAACACTCACACAGTTGTACAAACGAATCAAGGGACCATGAACATGTTCTTGCGATGCTTGGAGAAAGTTCGTTGTCATTGACAGTAATTGCGACGATTGACAGTAATTGCGTTGTGTGACGCCACAAGATGTATGCATGTCTCAAGGATAAACTGCATGGGGTTGGTATTGTATTGAGAAACCACATGGCGTTGATCTTGGAGTTTTAAGCAGGTCCGAGCTCTCCACATGCTTGCAAGCCTCAAAAAAAACCATCTCAATCAAATACAATGGATTCGCAAAATCAAGAACGTTCAACAGAGACCAAACATAGAAACACTATACGCACCATCAAAAGGGTGCCTATCCAAGAAAATTGAATCTCCCCCATAGCTGCAAACGACGTACCAACTGCAATGATCACCTGCACCAGACACCATAGGAATCGCGTCTGTTGGAAGCGCATCAGAGTATTGGAATGTACATCACAACATACGCAGTATACTCTGGTATCCTGCCTAACCGAATCCCGGTCGCCTGTACAGGCGGATCCAATGCAGCAATATTTAAGACTATAACAAATGCGACACAGCAAACTCTGTTCAATATGTAACCAAGGGTACGTATATAACAGTTTTCTTGAAGTGGAACGGGGCTTGGTAACAATCACACACTGCTGGTGAGAAGACTCTGCTAGAGTCTGCAGTACTTGAGTACAACTTCCCTTACGAAGCATGCAAATCCAGTATGAGCATAGGGTAGCAACCAGGGGAAGGGTCGTGTTGTGTTGATCCCTTGATCAACAATTTTTATGTTGCAGAACTGTATTGAAAAATGATGCCTTGCCCGACCAACCAGTCTATAGACTTGATCGAAACTCGTGACATCCCTGATACCATTTCAAACTCAAGCAGATTCAGAGTTGGCAAACTGCACATCTTCAAAAACGGTTGTGCATGCATCTGCTATGCGGTCTATAGTCAAAAAGATTGATACTTCCCTATGCACTTGTGCTGATTAAAAAACCAAATGTCAACCACGTTGTCTTGAAATCGTTGAAATATGATTGTCTTGACGTTGCACAAAAGAGAATGCGTTTGGAGCCTCAAGCCATTCTACCACTGCGCACACAGAATACACTTTCTCGCTTGCAATGTGAGTGCATGTTCAGATACGCACCCATCACCAGAGTTGCAAATGCTTGCTGATTTGCGCATATCGATCTAATCATCTATGTTCGTCCACATTTTTATCATTGCACTATCACTGTTGTTGCACAAATTTGTATTTTTGTGTAAACTCTCTTCATTTGGTCATTAAGTATTCATTCCCTGCTAGCCCCGACCAAGCAAACTCCTTATTCATGATCCAGATCTTCAGATCACCGAGTCACAGAAAAAAATGATTATGAAGGGTGAATCAAGCTTGTAATCTTTGCGGCCTTGAGCCTGTATGAACTTGGTGCACCGTCCCAGTTCTGTTAAGCAACAGCAGGGCATGATATAACCAGTTCCTTGTGGACATTGCTTTGCATTCAGTGACTGGTTGTTGAGCGATTTCTTTGTGCCACCCCTTCCATAGCGGCAGAACGAAGATTTCATCTCGTGTTGCAGGCTCCAAAGCCCTGGTGAAGGAGAGGTGTTTCCCTTTCCAGGTGATGCTCCATCTAGTATGCTGGCGAGTCAGTGTTCGAACGGCGCATACGGTTGTACCAGTTGCAAAAATCGACCGCTGGATATCTGACGGAATGAAAGTGCACTGAATGTCACAATGCCAGGTGTCCATCCCCAGAATAAGTTGAAGGAGCAGACGAACACCAGCAGAATCTAGAGGTCGACCTGCGATTGCTGCTAAAGATTCAGAGAGATAGGGTACCACGGACAGAACGAGGCGGTAGGTGGGCTTCTCCAAACCGCACAGCGAAAGGACAATCAGAGTGAATACCGGAGACAACGCCTTCAAGATCTGGATGTAGCTCACCTGCTCACAGCACCGGGCCGGATGAAAATCAACACAGGGATAGGCAAAGGTGCTTGAGAAACAAAACAATGCATGAGTGTACGCGCGGAGTCGCACGGCACAATACACACGTGTGGGGACTTGGCGAAGGGCAAATCAACGAAAGGAATAGAGTTATTGCGTCTGGAAGCGGAAGGCAGGCCAGCGATAAGGATAGAGTTAAGCTCTAGCTAAGACAAGGGTGCGCACAAAAGCAAATTGAATAAAAAATTAGAGGCCTGCTCAGAAACATCATAATGAGAGCTCAAAACTGTAACAAAGGTGCTCTCAAAGAAGGAATAAACATGTGGTTGTTCCAGTGGCAGCTATTCAACAGCCATCCAGTATGGTGTCGAAAGCAGGTCAAAGAGTGCGCCAGAAAGTATGAAGATGAATGAATAATAGGGATTCAAATGGATGATGAGAGTCTAAACCAGAGATACAAATTGCTGCACAAGCTATTGCCTGCCAGCTATATAAGCACGCGTTGAGCTGCACTGAAGGAGATACGCACTCTGGAACAATGATGGGACAACCTCCTGTAAAGGAGAATTCATAAGTCAATGTATAGTGGTCAGACTAAGGCAGCTGATGACTTTGGCAAAAAAGAATTGCATCCCGTCGCACGGATCCCGTCCCAATGATCCACTACGGAAGCATTTATTGTACTTTGAGTTACTCTTCGTTGTGAAGATTGGAAATGTGACGACAACAGCAGAACAACAGGAGTCTATGTTTGGGGGTACAAGTCAAAGACACCTATATGGTTCATCATGTTTGCAAATTTCCAATTCAACAGAGCGCAAGATTGCAACATACAATACCCAAGATTGAGAAAACACCATGGACTTTTCAAAGCTGGCCTAGTTCAAGGTACTCTTCGGAATTGTCAGCTTCAAAATCCCACAAGTACATCGAGCAAACAAAAAGGGAAGTTCAAAAGGAAGAAACCTTTATCCCAAAATTGTCTAAACACATGTGCGCGTCTCTTTGACATCCACATGTCTATGCAGCTTGAGGTTGGGGCGAAGCGAGTGCAAACAGAATTGAAAAAATATCGGGGGGGGCTCACCGATATGTACAAGTAGGGGATGTTGCCGCAAGTCAGACACAGAGCAGCCACCGCGCCAATGGGCAATATTTTTGTACACCAATACTTGAAGTCTATATCCTCCTGTCCAGTCCGCATAAGTCGCGTCAATCCTAATTGAAAAAGGGTCTATTGCAAACTTTTTGCATTGAATATGAAATATGAGGACCCCTAGCATGGCTTGTCTATTGATCTGACAGGGCTTGCTTTACTCAATCAGCAATTAACGCTACTGCATGTGCATGCCCCGTGGAGATCGCATTCCGTAATCGGCCAGAACTGCACAAGTGGTATATGTGAGAGATAACAAGAGAGAATGAAAACTTAGCAACGCAAGCCAAACTGACATGGTGAGTATTCAGCTGAGGTACTGGTAAAGTGCTACCAAGGGGAACTGTTACGAAAAACATCGGGAATATGGCTCCGGCTGTGGATTGGAATTCGAAAAATTCCTATTGTGCAGGGTCAAAGCTTGAGACCAACTATATCTGGACATCTGTTGCATTGAATGGCTTTGTTTGCAGCGAAACCCCGCATGCTTATTCTGACAAGCAGCATAGCAACAGTAAGTGATTGATCATGTCATGGGTTAGAGAACCCGGAAGCTCAACAATGCACATATACAATATCCACACTCTATAAGAGTCACACCCTGGGCGGCACAGTGGACAGTTGTCACTTAGTTTCCTCAAGATTCCTGGATTTTGAGTCCTAGCTCAAGAAATTCATGAATCTGCCATTGATTCATTTTTTGCCAACCATCAAGTAACTCATCAGTTGCACCTTGAGAAGTGATTTCCTGGCAGGTGAGGATAGTACTCAAGTGGCACCGTGGATGGGCAAATATGTATTTCAGTTGGAAAGACCACTATTTCACATGAATTCCCATGAACTGTTGGAACTTCGCCATTCAGGCTGTTGGGCTTAGAGCACATCGCACATCGACAACACAGTGTGTAAACACTAGTGCTCTGCTCCTTGCCTACATTCCGGATGAGCAATATAAGCACATTGAATTTATGCTTTTAAGAAGACACAGGAGGAAGACATTGGGCAAGGCTGGGCATCTTCTCCCTGAGTCAGTGGCATCCTTGTGTACATATGCGCCGCCAGCTTGTCAACATCGTACAATTATTGGGTACGCTCATGTGTTCGCAAGCATATTGCATGGGCAACCTGTATCCGCGCTCGTGCATCTCTACAAATGACGGCAAGTTGCTGAAGTATTGGATACAACGCAAACCAAGCAGCGTTTGCATTTCCACTGGGTTTGGGAGTTGACCCATCGGCCAGGACAACGGGTTCATCAGTCGAAGAATACATCCCACACCAGAGTTTGAGCGAGCGTTCACGGAGCAAGAAGCCGATGCTTTACTAACGAATAAATTTCATGTTGATGGAAAGCAATGACCGTAAACAAGAAACAAACATTACAGCAGAGTTGGTGATCGTTCTCTCTGAATCAAAGTTATGAAAGAACGGCATAAGCTTGAGCAGGAAACGTGTTCTACATTAACAACATACGACTAGCAATAGTAATCCAATCTGTCTGGCTCTAGGAAAAACTGCGGATGCATGGGAGTTTGAACAATATCGATCAACAATATACCCTTCTCGCGGCTCATGCGATTCAAGGTACTTCGAATTCTCATCAACAGACTCCAACTGTAAAACGGAGATGCACAATTCACTCTTCAGGGAAGTAGGAACGAAAATCAGTGGAGCAGGTTCAGGGGGTTGATTGGTTAGGAGGAAAGTTGCGCTTACCCTGGTGGTGTCCATTTGCATCACATGCACTAGAAACCAGGACAGAATCCACGAAAACAACATCCCTGAGGGAACATCCCCACAACCAGACCAAGGAGTCAACAGATGTTTCGATTGTGCAATTTTGGTCGCCCATATACACACGCTACCTATACCAAGGATAGCCAGTAACTAAAACACAATGGTCTGATGCTCACAATGCTCAAAAATGTTCTGA
This sequence comes from Pyramimonas parkeae, assembly GCA_018697155.1. Classification (NCBI taxonomy): domain Eukaryota; kingdom Viridiplantae; phylum Chlorophyta; class Pyramimonadophyceae; order Pyramimonadales; family Pyramimonadaceae; genus Pyramimonas; species Pyramimonas parkeae. The sequence continues at coordinate 4,311 of NHOP01000579.1, read as the reverse complement.
TCCTGAAATCAGATACCATTCGTGTGTCTATACGCACGCACTATCTTTATCCAGATGCGTGCCAAAATCTCATGTGGGAAATCGCAGTCCAGCTGGGGCAAAGCGTGGTACCTAGAGATCCCAGTAGGACTGGGTAGTTGAATCCTTCCTCTGACAGTATCCACTTGTTCAGCATGATGAGCCCGGAGGACACGCACATCCACATCCCGCAGAATGCCGCAGCCACATAGAACTTGGCCGTGAACAGAACCTGTGCAGCCGAGGGCACTGGCGATTTCATGGAAGAGTGGACAACTCTCTCTTCCTAACAGAGAAAAGTAAAAGCTGCAACACGATTGGGAGGGGGGTGATTCTAGGTTGTGTTTGACCAGTACCGGGTTTCAGGCGGTGAAAGGATCCATTCTCCGACCAAGCGTGCATGTACAGCGCACGAGTTGGTTTCAACCGTTAACAGGAACAACTAGGGCATGTGCTGTACAGTTGGCAACCGCATTGCAGCTTTGTGCATTCTCGCTGCCTTTGCGCCAATTATCGATTTCATGAAATTACAAAAACCTACTATTAATATTACTACCATATCGAGACACAAAAAACAAACAACTGTGCGATCAGCAGTCACTGTCATCGATCCAGTGTGTTTTCGTTTCGTTGATTCCAACAACACACTATAACAATGAAATTCGACACAACTCCCAACACTCGCAGTCACGCTTTTCTGCGGGAGCAGGATTTGATGCATGAGTCAGAACCCTGTTGTTGTTATATTCCCCTGCACTCTGGAACGCTCTTCGAGGAAGGCGAAGCAGTCATTTAGAGGAATCAAGCAGCCACATACTGGGAGATCAGGCTAACGTAGATGATGACTTTGTCGTGCAGGATAAGTCCCAAAAACTCAAATCAGGAATTCCACATCCAGACAAAAACACTACAACTCCTGATAATTTGAGTCATTGTTCATTCACAGACTATATAAATTGAGGAAAACAACAGGTGAATAACGAGCCCACCTATTCACAATAGAAAAAGATTGCCACTATTGACTCGGAAGCCAACGAGACGAACATGGCTCAATAAGGTAGCATATTTTCCATCATATTGAGCACATGATTGCAACAGTATTTGTGATGGGGAAAGCACTGAAATGCCATCAAGCTATTTTCTGCCATAAGGGCATGCTTGCACATTCAGCATGATGTGTGTTTGACGCAGTCAAGAGGGTACAGGTCATGTGCTTGCATTACTGCGACATGACCTGTTGCCTCATGAATACATTGTGCAAGACCATTTCGGTAGTGGCTTGTCTGGACAAGTAGCAGCCTGCGAAAATGAAAACATGTTCTGGGACATCTGGGATCTCTACCCGTTGACTGGCATGCCATGTCGACCGAGTCACAAGTTCAACTTGTGACGATCACACAAAGAAACCATGAAATTTATGTACCATTGTAGACGCAGCCTTCATGTCTCTATAGACATAAAGGGTGTGTTCAAGAGATTGATCTGAACAGACTTATCTTGTCATCTTTATGAAAGTAGAATACAAACTCTCGCACAGAGAACAAAAAGTTGATTTACGATACACAAGCTCTGGATGTACCCCTTACTCACATAATGTTGATCAAAAACATTCAGAACCTATGGTAACCCGCCATCAGCGACTACTTAACACTCAGTGAAAATCAGTGAAGAAAGCCAATGGCAAATGAAAACGCTGAACATGAACGCAAGGCACGGTGTCTCGCAATCACATTCGTACACTCAAACGACCTAAGGTACAAGAAACAGCCAGAAGTGGGGTACACAAATACCTTGTGTGTCGCCGGAAATGCATGCCGGATTTACGGTCACACATAGGGCGCACGAAAGAAGGCGCGGCCCTCGATCAAACTGATGGATTGGTGCGAGCTGCTTGTCCAGAGATAGAGAGTTTACTGGGCACAGTCTTGGTTCATGCATATGCCTCGCTACCAGCGCGCAACTCACCTCTGTGGGTACAACGCTACAAAACAGCGAGCGCTGCGTATTGCCATTTGCGATCTCACTAGAAAAGTGCCCAGTCCTGCTCGTCTTCATGCACTTCGAAACCATATAACCCGTCCTGAAAGCTGCATCTTCTTGATACGCTAGCTACGTCATGGCTCAGTTGGCAAGGTCACAGAAAGGATCGGATTTGCGGTCAGCTACTGGAGGATGGGAGGGTGGGGAGTTGGTGGTCGTCAGCTACAGTGCTCCTAGAACAATTGATGGTCAAGGTAGTGCTAACCTTGAGCAAGCGCGAAACTGCGTGCATCTTTCGCACAAGCATGTCGTTGTTGGTGATGGTGTGTTTGTCAGGAGTGGACATCAGCTGCTACGCCTCTTGTGCAGCTGAAGCACCACATCCCATCGCCCCATAAATATATAGCAACTTTCAGCAAGGTCTTTTCATCCTTTGTGTTTCGCAGAGACCTGCAGGGTAATCTACTGGCATGGTATGCTGGCGAAACTCACATGAGAAACACCAGTCCATACTCCAGACTGGGAATGGCATTGATTTTCACTCACGTGTGACGGATACCCGCAAAGCAGATGCCAAGATGTGTGTCCCTTGATGCCAGGGAACGCCCAAAATCTCTGTGAGCAACATTCTCTGTAACGAACGGATCCCGTATCACTAAATGGCGTAGGACGGTATCAGCGAAGATATCATGGAAGGGAAATCACCACGCCGCATACATACTCTCTCCGCTACCCACAACAAGATGAGGAATCTGCAGTGCATCCTTGGTCTCAGCGAATTCCAAGATGCATCAAGGATCAACTAGGTCGTTGACCGGGTGACTATTGCATATGAAAATAAAGCGCAGTGTCAATCTCTCAATGTTAGAATATCCCTTCGGTGCCTGGCAACTGAAATTTATGGAACCGGACATGCCCACAGTGGTTTGATATTTACAGCACAGACATGCCAATGTCAAAGGTGATGTAGAGTAAAGTTCAATGCATTCGATGGTAGGGCTCTCAGCCCATGTTCAGATTTCCTCAACCATAATGTCATAATCTTATCACAGTATAACACGACCCAGTGATTTCCCTTCAATGAACGGCCACAAGCCTTCATGCTTGTGACAAAACAATGCACAAATAGCTTCTTGCCTTCCGAAGTTTGCGGCAGTTGTCTGGAAAGAAAAATCATTGCTGAAAGGGCAATTAATGAATTGAAACAAGGCCTGGGATCAATAGTGTGATACACCCAAGGACAGGAGGAAAACATGCAAAACAAAGTGCATCTGGGAAATATTCATTTACCCTTGAAAGTGTGGAATGCAATATATCCCCAATCAGATGGAAGTGCTTGTCACAATACAACTCCAGGCGCTGTTTATCACAAGGCCTGATACATTGACAATACACCTGGCAATGAGCGACTTCAATGGAGCCAATCAATTGGCCGCTTCCTTTGGAAATATTTCCCTTCCTACAGAAACCATTTCAGACAGCATGCTTGATAGGAAAACAGACCAAATTCGTTAATGCATGTGCCAGTATCGCACGAACATGATATTCCAATTGCTTTTGGGAATTTCTGATATTGCATAAACCGCTACCAACATGCAACGAATACATGCGTCCACATAATGTTACAGCTGCCTTGATCGAAATCCACTGATGATTGATTGAGACATGTGGCAAAATGGCGTGCAACAACCAAACCAAATCAGCATTCGATCACGAAATTCGAACATGCAAAATAATAGTCAAGTATGTCCTTTTCATCTATGCATATCTGGCTCCAACTGAATCTATGTGCTTGTCCCCTGGATGCATTGTTGAACAAAACCTTGGAGTCAGTCTGTATTCAGGATGGAATACACAATTCGCTCGTGTTTCACCATGACTGCAAAAAATGAGTCATCACTTCCTTGAAACATGTGCGCCCAGATCATCTTCCTTAGGGTTGTCCCGTCGATCCTTCATCGGCAAATTTCGCGCCTTTCGCAACTTTCACAACCTGTGTGGACGAGCTGTTGTCTTCACTCGTGTTGCGACGCGGATTCTTGCATCCGAGACGCGGGTGGGGATGCAAGTTTCAACTTAAGGAGTCCACTCTTTTTGGAAAAAACAGACGGTCCATGTTCAACTTGATGCCCCCTTGTCATGTAATAGGTGAGACTTGCACAAATACCGCAACAGGTAGGCCTGGGAGAAATACAGAGAAGCGCGGGGACCATCCTTACTCAGATGCCTTATTAAAGATGTATTCAAATGTCATGTAGGATGGCCTATGTTGGTAAGGGAGACAATTTTTATTACGGAGGTCCAGTGTTCGAG
>NHOP01000578.1:0-14177 GCA_018697155.1 Pyramimonas parkeae | reverse complement strand
AGACATAGGACTCAACCTTCCTCAACCGGCAGGAATCCATGTCAACTAAGTCGCGCGCTATGTTCTACGGCACGAGTTAACCTAAATAACCTGTGCATCAGGCTCAAACTCTAATGGTAGGCACGAAGGAGAACAGATCTCATCATCCTGGTTGGTAGAGGCTGCTGATTTGTGCGCGTCCAAATGTAGCAAGCACATGTCGTTGTTCATATGCAATCAGATATTGCTGGTGCGCAAGCTCTGTATGTTGATACATTTCCGAGAATTTATGCAAAGCAGCAGACTAGCATGTCAGCTTGCAGCAAAACACCTATGTACATCGTTGTAACCCCACAACCCGAGTTCGTTTGTTGCGCATTGCGTCATTTATTTTCTTCCGGTTTTTGACTTCACATATCGCTGTACACATACACTAAGAACACGTCTCCAGCAAATAATTAAATTCCGGGGGTACGGGATGGTGTACGTCGTAAGAGCACAGAAATTGTGCTTCGAATGCCATCGAACCTTTCGGCCTTTAGGACACGAAGCTGTCCCTTTACCGGATAATGTGCTGGATCTGGAGATGCCACTTTAGCGTCATGGAATCCACAGTAGGCTCGATTCAGGGCTAACATAACTGACCAGGCTTTTTGACTGACTTAACGAAGGCTTGCCATGCAGATCACGTGCCACCCGCAGGAAAAAGGAGATGCCTTTCACCGTCCGCATAGATCCAGCAATGAATGGGTACTGGGGTGACAACACGTACCAGACCATCTCCCACCAGTCTGTGCTCCTAGGCACGCCTTCGCTGCAGCTAGAGATCCCATACACCATGCGGCAGGTGCGTGGATGACGCCAACTGCGCGCATCGAAAGCTGCAACCTTGGCGGACGGACTCAGTGCGTCTCATTCGGAATTCGGTTTCTTGTTGTGTCCACGCCCTTTGGAATCTCCAAGCGCCTTGCTCGTTCTGAGTAGCTCTTGAGTAGCTCTCCTAGACTTTGGCACTTGACTTGGTCAGCATGGTTCCCCGCCCATCGTGTAGGGATTTTGTCCCTGTGGTTTGCGCTTGGTAATTAACAAGTTTGGTAATTTGGTCCTATTGTGGATTGAACAGCACGGGAGGTCCTTGATTTAATCATTTGCAGAACTGCATGACAAGTCGCCATTGATCGAGGAGTATCCATCTTGATTGTCGAAACAATCTCCATGATATCTGTCTGGCTCTAAAGACTTGGTGGTCTGTACGTGTTAACGGATGCTATGGACTGCGTTGAACATATCCGTCCAACAACCAGATGGCATGGCGTGCGCGACCAGCAGGCGTGCACCCTGTAAACAAGATGCCAGCTTCATACAAGGAACGACAATTGATATATCTTATTAATTGTCGGGATCCAAGACAATCGATGAAGCACAGCAGTTTCTCACCTGTCACGAGCCCTACATGTTCGATGCGTTCTATGTCTATTCATATCAAGTGCTGAGGCATGTGTGGTCTACAATTGAATCACCATAGTTGCACTGTCCGAGCCCTACGGTACGAATATTACGGGCCCAAATGAAGATTTGCTATCCAACACTAGACCTTCCTACCTGCTATATTGATCTTAGCGAGACATTTTTGCAGTGTCATTCACAAAGACGTTCAGGAGCCTGCGAGTTTGGTACACGAGTTGACATCTTGACTTTTCGAAAACCTTGCGCCTTGTCTGATGATGCCGTGGGAGCGAGCGCAGGAGCTTGTGTCCAATGACGACCTCATGGCAAAGTTTGCCGCAGTGCTCTTCTCAGCATACAAGGAGATTTACTGTACTGGAAAAATAGGCCAGCCACTGAAACAAGCAAGCCACCGCCGGCATCGGTGTACTGTGGATCAGACTCGGTTTGAAGAAATGGAGAAACTCGTGCCAGCCCCTCTTTGTCTGGGCACGTGGCAGGTGTGTGCGCGTTGACATTGTACATCATGCCACGACCCAAGCCTGAGTACTTTTGTGATCAGATTTGCGCAATGCTGTCTGCTAGATGGTGATAATGCACCGCTGCTTGGAACATGAAAGCAAACAATTTAAGGCCAAGCCAGATGTAACAAGATTGCGAATGCGAAAAGTGCGTTCACACATTAGTTCGAGTTGAAGTGATAGACAGTGGGGCAGAAGATAAACTGTTGGCTGAGGCCAACACCTCCAGCTCCCTTGGGATTGAAATAGCAAATCGTGGGGTACGAGTCCGTTACTCTGCAGCAGTAGCCACGCGGCATGTTGCATGATGCATGAAGACTGAGAGTTGCTTGCAGAGACCAGCTCGAGCACCACCTTTTTTAAGCTCTCACTCCAGTTTGCAAAGACCAAACAGCAGGCTTGTGTTCATATTTTGCGAGCCTCGTGTATTTGGCACTGCCGTTGCAAATTGTGTGAAGCAACTGCATGCGGAAACGATGGTGTGGAATATATTTTTGATGCTGCATGTGCAACTCACAATATATTTGTTTTCCAAAGATCAGTAGACTATTCTTTTGGAATTGATGAGATGTATTCTCTTTGGATCATACAACAAATGTTTGAATCTGGTGCACATTCTTTTGAAGACTACGCTGTATGCATGATCTTCAAATTTTGTGTACCAGGTAGAACTCGGCAATCAACTCAGTTGACATGGCTCCGCGCTCTTTGGGTGAGGGTTTTGCCACTAATTTGATTTTCGTACCTGTTAGTTTGCCGGCACTAAGTAAGCAATCTAGTAGTCAAAGCCTGTGCATTTGTGATGGGGTTTTGATGAGGCAGAGAACTGATGTTGTGTTTTTCATGGATGGACGCAGATAGATAATTTAGTCCAAGAGCTCAGGCAACACGATAAGAACTCGACCGAGAAAGTGATTTAGAGACATTAGATTCGCATTGTGTACATGAATATTTTCATATACGTGCAGCACACAATTCCACAATTCATTCGGTGTGTCCCAATCTTTACTTGATATCATCCAATGCACTCGCCTGTGTTCCACTGCCATGCTCGGATCAACTGTGCCATTTGGTCTTTGTTCATTCTGCAATGATTTCTCGCACCTTTGACAATTAGGTAGTTCAATCTGCAATGAATGCTCGCACCTTTCACAATTAGGATTCACATATTTACTTGTCACGAATGCATGAGCAGCTGCTTCCTACAAACAACAAACAATATATCAACACTACGTGATGTGGACAAGACAATTTTTTCGGTGTTCGCTGAGCTGTGAAGAAATTGCATTGAGCGATTGTGCTGTAAGTGATATTTTTAATTCACTGTAAACTGTGTATGTGCTGCTTATTTGTCGCAGGTGGACAGTGGTAGGGTAGTGTTTGGTTGCCTCAAGACATTAAATGGTGCTTAGCACAGACGACAACCGCTTTCATAGTCATTGCATTTCGATATATTCAAGCTTGGACGAGAGATACGTCTCAAGGGTTGTAGATTGATGTTCCATAGTATCCTAGACATTCCGACAGTTGAAAGTAGAGAACAGTTGTGGGTGTCATGTTCACATATTGATCACACTTGTTCAGATGGATAATGGTTTCGAGTGTTGGTGCTGTTGCGTGTTGGACAACCTGTAGGCTTTTCCCGCATGTTTTTGTTGATGCTCTTGTCCTCCCCGGGTCAGTGAACAGCAGCTAGTTCTGCTGTTGTGATCATGGCAATTGTATGAAATGAAGCGTGTACAGCGATGGAGAATCAATCTTGTTATTTGCATTACGTTTCCGTTGAAGCGGAAAGTGTCCCTGTACATTGTGGGATACATTGTGGGGTAGCGAGTAGCTGCGATAACTCACGTACGATCCTCGATCATTTTGTGTGAACTACCATTGACCTGACGATTCATTAGTCGCACGATTCTTCATGAGATCAGGTGTTCTTATCAATTATTTTTTCCACACATACATAGGGAAACATCAGTCAATCAACCCTATCGTGCGGCTGTTGTGAAATTATGTTCCCAGAAACAAAACCGCATCTAGCTATCTCCGAAATAGCGCAGAGACTGCTGTTCTGCATCGGTATTCGCATCAAATACAACTTAAGGAATTATATGAAGTAAACGATTGCATCAACATAGCTGCTGTGTTATGCAGGAGTTCGCACCTGTACATCTCTATGGACAAATATGCTGCCTCATTCCACGCTCGGTAGGATCAATGCATCTCGAAACGGAAGCCTGCTGTTGTCTGATTACCATCGAAAGTCTATCAGCCAAACCTACTTCTTGATGGAACCATCCGGTTCGACCTGAGGATCACTTGGCATGCTTATTTGTCATTGGACCGTGCCCTGAGTTCGATGTAATAGCATCCTGCGGTATGGTCATAAAATCTGCGACAGCTAGCTTTGCAGTTGCGTCCGTGCATACTATATGTGCACGCAGTGTTACGAACAAGTGACGCATGCTATTCAAGTAAGATTCGCAACATGGCTCACATCAAAGCTTCGCATGCTCTTCACGCCAACCATCTGAATTATCTGTTCGCTTTCGCTAATGCGCAGCAGGCAGGTGAAGCCCAAAACTAGGAAGGCATGCTTCTGGCGTTCCGCTCCCTCGAGCAATTAGTCGCACATGCTGTTGCTCGAAGACCATGCAGGTTGCACAATCCATGTGACAGTGCTTGCTTCTTGATGTACGAAGTTTTATGATTGACATGGCATATCCAGAAGTGCCATGTCAACAATAAAACCATCCAAATGGTCCAGGATTTGACTCTGATTGGCTTCGTTTCAAGATCATCATGATTGGAGAACTATTGCACGGGTATCAGATCCGGCTGTGGTCCTGCCCAGAAAGATTAAGAATTGTAGCCGCAGGCATCTCTTGAGAAGGATGCCCATCAAGATGCTTCGTGACTGTACCCCTTGGGTATGTCAGCTTCTTAAAACAACGATATGTTTTGGAACTAGCCACCAAGAATTATCTGAAAAGAGAGGTCTTTCGCCACTCGCGTTCGAACAATGAACTGAGGCCACCAAGACGGGATGTCGAGCGAGCAGTAGCCGTTGTCCGAGGTGCAAGGATTGAGTTAGTCTAATGTGTACTAATGTTTCTTGGCTTTCTCAGGGATATCATGGATTCGGTCATGCTCAGATCTCATGGGGACATGAGGATCGGCTGAGTTAAAATGCAGGCCTTGTTGCACTTTTCTCGGAGTGACATGATCAAACCAACCTCTCTCGGTGTCGAACCACATTGTCTGCGGATGCGCTGTGAACATGTGTTCTCCCTTGCACCATCGAGAACCCCACTCCACGATCGTTGTGGGTGCCTGCCACTGCAAGTCCTGTGATCGATATGATCCTGACATCGATTTCTTGTCGATACACCCACGACATGAAGTTTCTTCTGTCGATCGAGCCTCTCCAATCGATAGGACTCGATCTACTCCTCATCCCGCCTTTGACAACAGGCCAACATCAATCCTCCCACTAAATGATGTCGCTCAGGCAACAGATACCTTGCAATGTAGTGTGTAAGGCGATTGATACTACTACCCTTACCTATCAATGTAAGTAGAGCCAAAGTGATGACTTTCTTTGCAAGAATGCAGCTAGACGCTGAATGAACACACACACTCTTTACCGGCATGATCCCGCATCATAGCTGTGGTTGCGTTGTAGCTGTAGTTGGTCTGTCACGAGAACATGGATTCGGAAGGTCAAACGCCGCGCGAACGAGATGCGAAGCGGCTTGAAACGTAAATCGGCAGGCGGTCGAATTGGAAACCTTAAGATTGTAAACACCTCCAAGCGCCTTGCTGTAGGACTCCGCAAGCGCTCGGATGTCGGATGTTTGAAAGAAAGTTATGGATTCCCGTAACCGTCTATATAAATTTTCCAGTTGTTTCTCTACATAGTTAAAAAAACAAATGGTGCAGGACTTGCCTGCAATTTTCGGGCCATCTTGGCCAGAGTTCCACCAGGCCAGGCACACACAGCAGTAGCCCATTCTGCATACCAAGACAGAACTTTCTAAAAATGAAAACGCTGATATCATGTATTACCAGATACTGTTTTGCAAATAATACTGAATCACCATGTTGCCGTGGTGTTGTACAGGCGATTGATATGTTCACTCGCCACTCGAAGATGACCTGCCTGCCGATTTGGCCTTGGATGAATATTGTGTAGCCGGGTAGGGGGGTATGAGGGATATGTTCCAGAGGCTTCCATTAACCACAACCTGGCTGTAATGCAAGTAGTTGTGTTGAAGGACATCCTGATGGCTTTCCCCACATTAGGTGGTTCGGTCATCCACACTGGATATCAGCTAAGGTCATCCACCCTCCTACGAATAAAATAATTCATTTTGGTTTTCCTTATGTTAATTGGTAGGGACACCTACCATCCATGTGAATCATTCCATCGATATCCAAATACATATTCATCATTATATATTGAAAGACACCAGCAATGCCTACGGATGTACGGGTCCCGGTTCGTTTTCTCATGTTTTCCTGAAAATTTCCGCTGCGAAGCGATTCTTCGAGACACGAATTTGTTTCCGGAACAAGTGGCGTAACGTAGGTTACGGAAAACGAGGATCGGATCGTTTTCATAACGGATCACTGGGTTCATCCACGACTTGGCAGGGTTCCGCAAAGCAAGGTGAATACGCTGTCTGCTCCAGAACTTATGTTCATGTCAAGGGTACCAAGTGGGACAGGGAAACAGATGACACTACGCCGGAAAATGCTATGGTGAAACGTTTGGGTTATTTGGATGTGGAATTTGGTCTGAATCCGTGCTCGAGCTTCTGTACATTATCCAGATGAATAGGGAAGTTGTGCCATAGTTTATTTATTTAGTTTACTGCCAGAACCCTGAGCTGAGCCCACTCTCACGACATGCCACATTTGATTTCGCTGGAGTGATGCCAACACAATGTTTGAGGTTGCATCAAGATTTCGGTATTTCTTTACGCCTGTCAGCTCAGATGCATACCTGTATGCGGTGGCATGAAGTCTAACTCGGTTTGTAGTGCACATGCTTGTGAATTCTGCAGATGCAAAGATTTCTTGAAGCAATGATAAGGCTGCTTATGTTGCTGAGTTTTCTCGCCATTCAATCGTCATGGGGGCAGGAACGGAATCACACCCAGGGCTTGGTAGTCTCATCGAGTACGTGCTATTTGTGTTGTAATGCGGATATCATCTGTCCCCTCTAATTGCTCAATACCGAGGATGTGCAAAAAATCAACGGCAAAAATGATTTTGAAATTCATTCAATATCGTGACGAGGCTGCCGTAGTGTGCATGAACTTCACACTAATGTTGGAATGATGTACAGCAACCTTTCTCCCCCACTGAGTGAAGTAGCATGAAAAAGTATATTGGCTAGAACTGTAGCATCTACTAAGTTAGAAAGTTATTTGGCACTAGCCCAAATGTACGCCGATCGCATATTGGAATCAAATGAGTGAGCAGTATATTACATGAGTAAGTTCATGAGTAGCAACAATGGCTTACGACCACGAATAAGATTCCGTGTGGATTAAGGTAGTGATCGGTTGTTGGTGGCGAGCAACACAACAGGCGCATCTAGGTGGTCCATCATGCACCCAATCCAAAACTTCATTGAGATTTCGAACATAAATGAGTGTGTGGTGATGTTTGACAGCAGTGCAATGTACAAGCGGCAGTGTCAATTGTGCTCTTCATGGGTGTACGTTTGTGATGTTTCATGATGGCGTTCATCTGCGAAAGTTTCTGCAAGCTTCCGTCTTGTATGATTTCGTTGCTAGCATGCTCATTAAACCCCTGTGTGCAACACACTTGTTTATATGCTCAATTTGTATGTGAGCAGGTGAAGACCTGCCTCACAACGATGCTAAAGGGGATGAGGTATGTTGAACGTTACAGCAATTAACACTGGACAGCTACATGTACGATCATGCTACGCAAACAATACTGCGATACTTGAGTGCTGGATTTGAAACACCTTGATGTAAACTCTTCCTCATCGCACCTCACCATTGAATCAATTGGTCGACGATCTTGCATGTCTGGCTCCTGGTTTATGGATCATGGCTCACAGCTTAAATCATTCTCTTGTGCCTGCAGTTAAAATTCCTAATTCGTTATTCAATTGCATCTTGAACATTTGTTACAGCAACCGCTTGGAAGATGAAATATTTTTTCACACACCATTGGAATCCCTGCTGCACGTGTTTGCAAAGGCTGAAACTTTTCTAGAGTAAGGTGTGCCTCGGCAGCAGTAATTGAGTATAGGCGCAGAACTTTACCAAGACTCTAGTGCTCACAATCTGGAATAAAGTTTTGTCTCCTTTTTGTCCTGGCGCACTCATCTGGAGTGAAGGTGGCTGAAGTGCTGGGCCTGGACCTTGAGAGTATGCCTGCTCAAGACCTCAACAAACTGTTCCACTGGGCTGTTGAAAATTCAAACCCGGAGGAGTTGCGGCGTCTAGCAGAAGGACAGAAGCACGCTAGCGAGGAGGAAAAATTAGAAAAACTCAAGAGGCAGCGGCAGAATGTGGCAGAGGTGGATCCAACAGAGTTTACTCAGAGTTCAGCTTGATTTCAATTGTAAAGTTTTGATTATGTGGGCGTGTCAACTATACAAGGAGGTGCAGCTTTTGCAGCGCCTATGTTTCCCCTTGGCCCGAAATGCAATATCAATGTCTGTGACAGCTTCAATATTCATTCTCTTGGGGTTTCGGAATCGAATCTGGTGACCGAGTAGAGATGCCAGAGAACCCAAGCCAGCTCTCTGAGCCAAAACGAAGACACCCACAAAATTCAATCTTCAGAAGGGACTATGTAACATGAAAGGGGCCATGTGTATGGAATCACGTTTCATCCAACATGCACGCAATCTGATAATGTCTGCGCAAAATTAAGTATTGTTGTCTTTGCTCTTGATCCACTGGATTGATTGTCTGTTCGTGAATATCGTATCAGCAATGTGATTTCAACAAATTTCAATTGACTCCTGAAAATCAAGCATTAGTTCATATACAACACGAAATCTAAATGGAGTATATCCGTATTTGCTGATGATTGCTTGGTAGACTCTGCGCAGATGATGGCAGCGATGAACACGGGCCCTTCTGTGCACGAGATTATGGAGGTGCGACAGAAAGCGAAAATGGTGGATCCGTCGTTGAAACTGTTCGAACATTATCAGGACATAACAGTTTGACAGACCTATCGTTCTTGAGTTTAGGTAGGTGATTCAAGAATACCCCCATGAATCCCAACCCTAAGTTCGTTCTTCTTGTAAATTGGCATGCCTTTCCACCCTTTGTGCGTGCGTATGTAGCTTCACCGTGTGTACACATACCATGGACATGCCCATGACCCTTGGCTGCAGACTATATGCATTTGGTAATGAAAGCGCTCCCCTAGCATACATGGGAACTTTACGCACCAAGTCAAGCCCGCACTATACGTTGGTTATGAACCACCAGATTTCATGTGCTTGTTCGGGACGTTGATACAATCACTAGACTATCCAAGGTAACCTGCCAAGCCTGCATGGCAGTTGATAAATCATCGTACCGGACAGTGCGCACTGATGTTGGGGCATGATTTCGGGCACCCCGACGCTCAAAGACGCCCCACCAGCTATGCCACCCAACCTTAAGAGTCAAATCTCATCACTTTCGATCAACAATTCCAGTGGAGCTCAACGCACATTTGATGACGTCAACGTCAGCACTCGTTTTCGTACCATGCAGCGCGTAGAATGATGTGTCTGGAAATCCCAGTAGGGCTAATCTGTGTACATTCACATGAAATGTTTTCAGGCTAACATCCAAGTGCTGAACAACGTCACAAGTGACAGCGAGCAGAGGCACTCCGCGCTCACGGTGAGGTTCCATTTGTAGCTTTTAGGACCACCAGTTCCCCGATAGATATGCATACATTCATTTGACAAGAAGCAACTCAGGTGCTTGTGTCAATATTTGTGATTTCAAACACGAGTTTTAAGGCATGACACCTTTGTTTGTGTGGATTACCAGGGAAGGGTATTGAACCCAACATTTTCACGAATGACATTTCATCCCTTACAGTGAGCAAAGACCATGTGTCGGTATGTTTGTTCTGCATGCACGCATTCCAGTTTTGGGCTGCATGCCGGCAAGCTGCCGGCGTTTTGTAGATACGCACACAGTGCAGTGCTAGCAGATTGGGCGCATTGTCAGCTGGTGGTGCCTTTTTACTACGGAAGGGCTCATACGTTTTCTTCCGTTATCTGGCATGTAAGTAACTTCGCTCTTTCATCCAGAGTGCTGTAGGCCTACGGACGCGGAAGCACGTATGCACCAAACCAGCTTGCTGATATATAAACGGACCGAGCTTACATACTGAAGACTATCAAGAAAGATCTAGCACGTCCCAAGTGATCAAAGATGCAACTCTTCGGATTCTGCATTACATGTCACAATATGGGAAAAGCTTTTGAAGCACCAATTCGTGGTGGTTATTTAAGCGATTGGTATGATCACTCGCTAATCGAAGATGACCCGCTAGCCTGCATGGCCTTTGATAAAACATCGGTCGAGGCATCCACTACATGTTTCGGGGTCCTACTCGGTTTCCCTGAATGGTAAGCCGTCTCCCTACCAACGAGGCCGTCTGACATGGTCTTTTGTGGGATGAGTACCGCGCGTCAATAATCTGGGCTTGCTTGTCAATGCATGGATGGAATTTCGCATGTGAATCAGTCGGTATGGTTTTCTGCCCATTGGGTTGGGGGTCAGGTCCCGATATGTATACATAGGTTGGGTTCGATTTCGCCACTCTTTCACAATACTTCTTTTGAAGAGTTCCATGTGCGATTTCATGTTGACGCGCACACATGGCAAGATATGTTCCGTAACATCACTATGACCCGCATACACTTGTGTGGATACGCTGCTTTTTGTTTTGTGTCCTACAAGCCGCTTATTCTAGAGAATGATCCTCCCTTTTGCACCATCCGCTGCAATGGATTTTTTAGCTGATGTACTGTCTGATGGGTGATCTTGTGCTATATTATGTCTCTGCTGTTGTCGTTGTAGGGCATCGTTTTCAGATCTTAAGGATCTCAATTCTCGGCCAAGTTGGAGCTGCCTATGGTGTGGATGAAGTAGAGTACAACTAGCGATGCTTGCATATGTATACGCACTAGCGAGCAAAGTGCAAAAGAACAATTCCAATCACGAACATTAACCCGATTCCTGGAGGTTGAATTTTGGGAAGTTGGGCAATAACTCTTTCGGCCCTGAAACAGGGTCACAGAGGCAAGGATATTGGAACATCCCTCCTCCATAATTGGAAGTATTGAACTTCTGACACGCAGGCGCTTTGGTACTGTTTACATTTTGGTATTGGGCAATCGTTGAGCACTCCAGATTGTGCTGTTTGAAGATTGCTACTATGTTTCATTTCTTGGTGAAGTGGCAGTATGGTCATCGGCAAGACTTTTCGTGCAAGCCAGTTCCTGCGCGATATATCTCTTGGATGATTTTTTCATGTTGCAAAGTTTCCGACGCATTCATGAGTGTTGGATATCAGAGCAATTTGCTGCTTGGAACACACTGGACCCAAGGCATTGTCTCTCCACTGAAATGTCGTTGCCAATGTCTGTATGCCGTAAAACCTCACCTTAGGCGGATAATTGGAAAAGCTTCAGCGTTTGATGTTGTGTTCACTGTGCTTTGCAGGAGTTGCTTGCCTACGGCATGTCATTGCTTTTCTTAAACAAAACCCGCATGGTATCGGATCCTCACTGTCTCCTGCTAGCGATTTCTATTACCATGATGATGATCTGGATTTCACAATGTTGTTGATCATAGGAGGGACGCACTTGCAGGGTCTCAAGGAGCTGCTCGCTCACGCCCCTGTGGATTTCTCAAACGGTATGGTTGCAAGCCCTTTTGGATTGTTGAAGTTGCATGAATGTTGAATTGCCACTCAGAAGCATGGTCACGTGGGTACAGGATGCAGGCTGGAGGCATGATTGGCCCAAACAAACCAACAATATTGATCTATATCAAGCATCAGATGTGCTTGTGGTGTTTAGGCTGTTGATCTTACATTGAATACATGTCGAATTCCGGATTATCGAATTAGAACATTGCAAGCTGTAGGATTCAAACCCTTAGTCAAAGGACAGTGCTGAATGTTTCATCGGTCATCCTGGCTCGCAGGTAGACTTCGATTCAGAAGACTTTCCCTATCAGGCGCTGTACTCGGCAATCGCCCAGCCTGCTAGCACCTTGGATGTTTTTCCATGGGAGCTACCTCCTTGAATTTGGCAGCCAAGCCGAACCAGTTGTACAATCCGCATTAGACATTGACCGCACATGATACAGCTTTACACATACAGTGTGACGCGGCGGTGTAGACTGAAGATAGTCCCTTGGCACGAAGTCTATGGAAATTCACAACTCTGACTAGCGCGTTTTGCAATCCAGTGAGTGAATGGGTTTATCCAATATCCCGGCCGACATTTCCTGCCCCCACAGCCACCGATTCTGCCCACTTTGATGCATGGTCCATCTACAATTTTCCGATCAAGACTCCTCGGGGGCATAGGGCTGTCTCCTATACTGTATACTGTATTGGTATTCGGATGGCTTGTACACTATTTTGCACATAAGACCTTGCGCAGATAGAACATAAGATCAATTCAATGAGGGGGGCGAGCAGATTTGCGTGTGCAGCCAAATTATGCATAGTAGGGCAGAGAAGCAACGGGCGCAAATAGAGCAGCGGTGTGGATCGCACACGCAATCATTGTACACAAGATTATCAGAGAAATCGCATTTAGTAGAGCAATGCTAACTATCCAGCATCCAGATCCAACACGCCTACACTTTGCAGGGCTAGAATACCTGAAGCCGCCACCGCGGCCGCTATCGCTGATCCTTTTGGGACCGATCACTTGCAAGCAAGGTCCGATGCTCAGGTCCACAGGTCAAGGCCGGGTGCGGACAGTGGTGCAACACGGATACATTATCAATAGCTGTGCTGTTTGTGGAGTCCACAGCATGGCGAATACAAGCAGTATCGGTTCCCTTTCTCAACTCTGAAAGTCCTGCGGATTATTTAATTTTCAATGAGCTGTAGTCCTTGGGTGTTTGCGCGGTTTCATGGACCCTGATCGCAATCTTGAGCCTGTTCTGGGGTTGCATTCCATATTGGTTGCCATGGGCTCGACACTTTGAAGCAGCATCATGCTGAGATACCTGCAATGCCTACGATGGTGGCATTCAAAATTTTCAGATCTGCACGGCATGGGAGGAATGGATGCTGTGGTTCGTCAGCTGAGCAGCGACAATGCCACGCTTAAGGCTGCAGCGTTCTGGTGCTTGGGGACAGTAGCAGCAAACAACCCTCCTGCTCAGGCCAGTTGCTGTTCTTCCACCAGTCCATCCATATGCTTCTGCATTTTTTGCCTGCCTGAAGTTTGAATACACTCGTATGTCCTCGATCTTTCAACTGGGAGTGACAGGTCTCATGGCTGCGGGTGCAAGGGCCCCCTACTCTATCCGCCGGGTGTGCAGGTCGCAATTTGTTAATAGGCTTCTCGATGACTATATGTTTGATTCTGTATCTTTATCATTCCAAAGTTTCCCATACAGAGAGTCCCTCGCCGGTACCTCAGCAGGTAAGGCAGCTGTGTTTGAATATTTGGTTGCCTGTTTGAATCTCTGGTGTGGAACAGATGTCATGTCTTGCATTTAGAATTGTGTATCCACCACAGTCGATTGGTCGTCACACCAATCACTGAATTCGCTACCGATGTTCTGGTTGATTTGCAAACGCTTTATGCATTGAGATTGATTACATTTATGGCGTACCATGCTCCACATCTGAAACACACGCACTGAGTTCAGTGGTGCATGTTTGTTCCTTGGGTGATCGACGATTTCAATTATAACAAACGCGCAAGGATAGTTCAAAACTCTCCAACATTCGATGTTTTGAGATTTATCAAATGTCGACAGTACACTGCATGGACGAGCTCTCGTGTTGGATTCTTGGCTTGAGAACATGTTCTATGCTCCTACTGTTGATGGATTCTTGAGCACTGTGCTATGTCACTGTCTTTGTAGGCTATCAATTACATGTACGCCTGTTGGCGAGTGGGACTGTACCCTTCTCCTTATGTTTTTGTATTGCCTGCCTTGATTTATTCGACTATAGAGAGCTTACATC
>NHOP01000577.1:0-14182 GCA_018697155.1 Pyramimonas parkeae | reverse complement strand
GCCATCCCGCCCGCCGATATGCAGGCAGCACGCGCCCTGACTCCGGTGAGAGCTTGACGGTGATGGATGTGCCACATTGTTGCAGGCGGTTGTCAGCACCGGCGGGCGGGTGGTGGGCGGGTGGCGGGACAGAGTTCGGCGCCGTTAAGATGAGCCACGTCACCATCATGGCACTAGGACAAACCGTGTGAAACTCGCAGGGTTTGTTGGGGTTCAGGGAGATATTCGCTTGCATATGTTTTCATTTTCATCATTCCTTGTTTTGTTTGTTTGTTTTGTTTGTTTGTATTCTTTGTTTGTTTTATTCGTATTCTTTGTGTGTTTTGTTTGTTGTTTGTTTTGTTTATTTTGTTTGTTTGTTTGTTCATTTTTTTGGGTTTGTTTTTGTTTTTGTTTGTTGTTTGTTTTGTTTGGTTTGTTTGTTGTTTGTTTTTTTGTTTGTTTTTTTTTTGATTTGTTTATTTGTTTTTGTTTGTTTGTTTATTTGTTTGTTGACTTGTTTGTTTGTTTGTTTGTTTTGTTTGCTGTTATTTTTTGGGGGGGGTGGGGGCTCAGCATTCCTTGAGACGCCTGCCCATGCTTTGGGTGTGCCCATGATCAAGCGTGCATCGCATTTTGCCACAACGAGCGGATGTCGTACCATTCAACCCACACAACGAACCCCAGATCATGATTACATGCATCATTCTGACGCACACGCCGTCAGAATCATGCAGTCCAGCGGAATCCGTGCCTATGCGTCCGAGACAAGGACACCGTTTCCCGAGTTCAGCACGTCTTGCTCTCCTATACAGGGCCCGGGCCAGAGTGCGTGCACCTCCGGAAATACGGTAGAGGGCCGAAAGTGCGGGCGCACTTGAACAACCCTGCCGTGCAATGTTGCACACGGCCACGGTGCTCATCCGTTGCCGGCCTCTGGTTGTGCAGGAGCAGCGTCCGCGGCTGCTGTTGGCAGCGGAGAGTGAGTTTGGTGAGTGTTCCCTTTGTGGGGATGTGCCTGAAGACGCCGCCGTGTGTGCTTGCTCCCACACTTTTTGCCGCCACTGTATCTCCCAGCGCATTGCCGCCTCCGCCCCGGAGCCCGCCCCCTGCCCAGTGTGCGCGGCGCCGGTCAGCCCAGACAACACCATCTCTCTGGCAGCACTGCGCGCAGTGGCGTTGGAGAACAAAGAGCTGGAAGGAGCAGCAGGTTGGGGCTCACTCAACCACCCTTCGAGTTGAGCAATCTTGTGTGGTCGTACGGGGTGTGTCTTGCCAGAACGGTGTTCGCTGCCTGCAGCAAACGGATTTACACCATGTGCACGACTTTGCGTGTTTTTGTCGTTGTTGTGCGCATGGAAGTCGCGTGCTATGCCTCGAATGCACTTGGCCGTCTCCAGAGGGTCCACACAGCAACAAGAAGTGCTTGCGGATCAAGAAGGTAGTTCCACTTGGCCATGGACCCATCGCGCCATCAACCCGGATCATAGGGCATGAAGCACTGCTTGTTGGGGACTCGAGCAGAACAACATGCTTCCCACATGATTCGTGTTTTTTTCGTCTGCGCATAGAAGATGAACTTGGTGTGCTGTGACTTTGCCTCATGTTGTGATGTTTCGGAGTGTTGATGCCGCAGCTTCCCGCCCTCTGGGTAGGGGCCGCCACCCAAAGTACCATGTGAACAGGAATGTATTAAACATCGACCCTGATGGTGGAGGTGGGAGGGTGGGGGAATGCAAATGAGTTGGGAGAGTATAGAACATACTTAGGATTCTATCATTTCTCAAGGCACTACCGGAGGCGTGTGAGTCCTTGCATTGGATAGTAAAGATATTTGCAATATATGTCACCGAGCGTGGGACCACCTCCTTTGTGATCCCCGTCAGCATATTGTGTGCTGCATTTGCGCGGTCAGGTGTTTCCATAGGCTGGTCGTCCGGTTGTGGGAATGGCTGGGCGACTTGCATGGGCCAATGTTTGAGAACAGTTTTGTTTGCATGAAACGTGTTTGGCAGTCCAGGCCTCAACAGACTTTGGTGCTAAGAACCCTTCAACCATGCTTTGTGCTCAAGTGCGGACGCACAACCGAAGTACGTTGCCATGTAAACCTTCCTCTGATGTTGATGATGTCGGATACATGTGTGAAATCCGGAAATGAATCGAGGTTCATTGCTTACGAACCAAGTGACATATACGAGTGCATCTGAAACACACAACCTGTTCATCATATACATATTTGAATAACTCAGCAGAAAATGTATAGCTTTTGAACCATCAGTTGTCATGCTGATGGATTAGGCGATTGGTATATTCACTTGCTAATGGAACATGGTCCGCCAGATGGAGGTGACCAGACGTGCTCTCCTTGGATCGTGGGGCACATGTTTATCGACATATGCGTGTGTTATGAAGTCTCCCCTGAAAATTGGTAGAATGTAGCACGCGACTCAGTTTACATGATTCCCTGCCCTTTTGATGAGTGTCATGTCCCTCCTTATGTCCCTTCATTTGTCCCTCCACATGCCCTGTATATGTGTGCCGCGCTTTGTGCTCCACTGTATGATGCGGTGCGGGAAGCAACTGCAGACAGCATGCTGTTGCCCGGCCTGGAGGCTCCCGAGCTCGGAGCAGCACTTGGGAAGCAATGGGAGGACCGGCTTTCTTGCAAGACCAGGAGAGTGGTGCAGATGTTGAGAAAGATGCGGGGCATGTCCGAGGACTGGGGCGATGAAGAGTACCAACTTGCTGCTCCGGTACGCACCAGGGAATTGGCAGAACGCTCCCCCATAAAGAATAACTAACTATACAACAACCGCGCGTGTGCTGATGTGAAACAATCAAAAGACACTCCCGATCCAAGTTGCTAGTCAGTTGGGTAGACCATACAATATCTATCATGATGAGGTCGTTCATGATCAGGTGATACAGCGTCTCCCACTCCATTCCCGGCCCCTCGCAGTATGACCTCATCCTAGTTCTAATACTGCAGTTGCATTTCTCCGAGTTCTGACAGTTGAGGATTGACAGTCTCCTGTGAGCCTCTGACCTGCAGTCTTGTCGGGAAACTTCGGTGTTTATGAGTTGGCTAGACCACTTACAAGATCCAAGGCTCCAACAATTGAGTAAACGATCACTTGAGATGATCAATGCATGGACTGTGACCTAAAAATCCGGATATGTGTGTCACAGTTCGATAACGTCCTACTAGCCAATGTAGGCCAAGAGATATCGTCAACCTACACGGAAATCTTTCTGTCCTGGCATCTTTGCCTACGCCCCACCGATGGACCCTAGCATCTTTTGCTCTGTTTTGCGTGTGGTTCTGATGGAAAGAGCGGCGGACGGCTTGTTGGATTCCAAATGAATCATCAGCTATCAGTAAATCTAGCGTATCAATTTGTGCACTGCATGTGTGGATAGCTGTACTGAGCCAATTTGCAAGCAACGGTTTTCACGAGCAACGTATGTGATGATGTAAACCAGCCAGGTATTCTGGCAGCTATGCAGGGCACTTTGTGCTCTCTTTTTGGTAATCGCTCTAGCTAGTCGAATGCCATCCGTCAACCAGTGCAGATGGCTATCATGCTCGATCTCAAGACCTTTTCGAAAATATATTCTGCCGCCTACAAATTGAGCCGTCTATCACGCTCGCTGCACACAACAAAAGAACTTCACCAGGTGTTGATCCCCCCATGCTCCTGAAATGGCGCATCGGGCGGCAGCTAATTTGATGTCCTTGAACGTCATCAAACTTCACATGCGCATGGATGCACTCAGAGCTATTCCTGGTTCCGTCGGTTCGATCTGCAAGGCTTCCGTTAATCCACACGCCTGACGAAGAAGGAGCTCCATCTACCCCCCAGGTGGTGGCTGGGAAAGGTGCAAAGGGTGGGGCTGCCATAAAGGGCAAACCCCGCAAACGTAGCAAGGAGGAGGAGGAGGAGCTACGGGTGAAGGCGGCGGTGGACGAGCATCGCATCGCAAACAGCGACTCAGTGCTGCTCAAGTCTCTGGCCCCGCTGTCAGCTGTGCCCCAGCGCATAGACGTCTCGGAGGAGGCGTTGCCCGCCTCCCTGGACAAAGCCATAGTCTTCTCGCAGTGGACGTCCATGCTGGACCAGCTGGAGGAGCCGTTGCGGCGCGCAGGTGAGCCGGGCCTTGTGTTTGTGTAGCAGCCTAGCAGCGCCGGGGACACGGGCGGGGAGTTGGTTGCAGCAGTTGTCTTTCGAGCCCCCAGGTGTCACGGTGACTGTTTGGACACGGGATGCATTTGAATGCTCATGGTCGGTAATGCAAGATGGATTGGCCGAGTTCATACCTGCCCATCTGGAGGCTCGGACACACTCGCTCACCAAACCACATGCCCTTTCCATCCGCTACGCCCTCCGACACGGTGCTGCCACATACTGTTTCTGCTGATTGGTGCTAGGGATGGTTTCTTGTAGCCGCAACGGTGTGTAGCTCATGTGGCGATTCAAGAATGGAAGGGTCGGTATTGGCGGGGAAATTGGATATCTCGGTGCACGCTTGGGGGAAGACATGCAAGGTGTAGAAGATGTTCTGTGTTTGATTCGATTCTTTCGGTTTTCGATGATCGGGTCTGAAGGTGCTAGGGGAACATGAACCAAGATGTTTATTTAGCCATCTCATGTGGTTATGTTTCACGATTGTTGGTGTTGTTTTGATTTTGTAATGATTGTATTTTTTGGGAAAGACAGATTTTTCCCCCTTTTTGTCCTTTTCCCATTTGCTCCAACTGCTTCTAGAGTTGACATTTCATCTGTTGATGTTCTACAACGTGTAATATAGGCACGACTTGCGTCCACGTGATATTTCTGTTGTGTTCTCTCAGCGCTGCGTTCATTGTCTGCATTTGTGGGCGGCTTTGTGGCGAGTCTTTGGGTTGTTTGAGCGTGTAGAGCAGCCTGGCTTGTGCGGTAGCAGGCCTGGAGTTCCGTCGGCTTGACGGCACCATGAGCGTCGCTCAGCGTGAAAAGGCGCTTATGGAGTTTGAGGAGCAAGAAAGCGTTGCAGTTATCCTCATGTCCCTCAAAGCGGCATCTGTTGGGTTGAACCTGGTGAGCCTGCCTCAGTAAGCCCAGGATCAACAACATGTTGAACTCTGTAGGCCTGCGACTATAGGATTCCAAATCGGCATCTCCGCGTCGGCGCAATCTATGCAAGGAATCCGTCTGCTTCACACACGCACATCTTTCCTTGGACACAACAAAAGTTTCGGGCTTGGTACGAAGGGTATCCACAGTTACCTTGAACAGTGGTGAAAACGCACGCGCGACTCGCTTGACATGGCGTCCCCCCTCATAGAAGATAAGGGTAATATCCCGTAACTCAAATGACGCACACGATGCATTTGAATTGATATGGATGAACATAACAATGATGACAACGATAACGCCATTGTCAATTTGCTCATGCATGATGTCGTCGTCACTGTTGTGTTCTGCGCACACCATACTCCTGGAAACTAATCAACATGCAGGGCATACGTGCCGCCGGTCTCTGACTGGAGTGCAATGCGGAAAATGCTAGGCGCCAACATCACTAGACAACACAAGGCTCCTTCATTTGCGAGATGCACTGTATGTCTTTTTCTCCCCGGTGCGAGGCACTTTTTCGGGTGTCCTGATGATGTAATCAAATGGAGTACTCCGCATGCCCGACACAGAGCGCCAGGGGACAAGGATAGAGATGTGTTTTCACCGCGCATGTCGTGACACTAATATATGTACAATATGTACAGTGTCTGGCTGCGTTGTTGACATCAATGATGCGAGAACACGCCTTGCAGGTGTGCGCGAACCATGTGCTGCTATTGGATGTCTGGTGGAACCCCACCGTGGAAGAACAGGCAATTGACCGTGCACATCGACTGGGCCAGCGCAAAACGGTGTTTGTTTCGAGATTCACAATCAAGGACACTATTGAGGATCGCATCCTTCACCTCCAGGTAGCAACCTGACCGTGCACACTTTGTTTTTTCATGAAATTCTTTTGGTCTGATTGCCACAATAAAGCTAGGTTAACGAATCGTGCTTGTAGTAATTGAATTCAGGAACCCAGGGTAGAGATGATGCGTTCGCCCGTACTTTGTACAGATCTGAGATGGAGTTCCATGTTATGCAAAGGCGCTGCGATTGTTTTCCACTTACATCCTAGCATGGGCACGGACGTTTAATCTCAGCTTCATGGAACCGTCGCACTGTTAACATGTATGGCAACATGCGTGCAACGTTCTGCTTGATCTCGACATGCTAGATCAGGGTGTATTGGAAGCAATACATCCGGGTCCTCGTAAATCAAAGGGTTCACGTTGCTACCGGACGAATGTAGGAGGTGATGGCTACAGAACATAACTACAAGCTATGTAAAGGAAAACCCCTATGGATCAATACCTTCATTATTTGGGATTCAATGCCTCGTGGCAGAAGGAGTCCCTATGAACCCGTTGTGCTGAAATGTTTTTTGAGGAATTTTGAGAGAAATGGCGTTTACTTTCTGTAAACTTGTGCACCAGCATACACTCCCAGAATTTGGTTATATGGGGTCCAACCAAGCCACAGAAGGCGCCGTCTATGTTTACATGTAAATGGGAGGAACGAATGAACGATGTCGTTCAAGTAGTGAATCTAAGTGCCACAGTGATATTTGACCAGACATTTCTGAATATTTTGGTTGGCTCAAACAGGAGAAGAAACGAGAAATGGTGGCAGCTGCCTTTGGGGAGGACTCCAATGGACAAGTGAAGCGTAGCCGGCTGACCATGGATGATCTTCTATTTCTCTTTAAGGGATGACACACCATAGACCATGAACGTCAAACGATGGAACGCATAGCCGGTGTCTTGCATGTACAGGTTGATGTAAGTCCTCCCCAAGTCTCAAAATCCACAATTTTTTTCAATACTAAAAGTTTTGGGTACCTCTTCTCAGGAACCTGCTTGGATGTTTCCGATCACATAAGAACCACTCTGTATTTGGCCATTCAGAGGCGAACTTAAATGTCTGTTTAGTTAGTATTTCACTTCCTCGAAGTTGCCTGAGTTTGAGCCAGGCAATGTCCACAACACCACATTAGCTTGTCCACAACACCACATTAGCTTGTCCACAACACCACAATACCAAATTGATCAGGCGATTCCACATTCGGGGAATGTGTTGGCTTGGAACAACCACAAGGTAAAATTTGGTCAGCTCAATTGTTCATGGGTGTCCACAAAGATGCTGCACTGTTCACGCAGGGAGAGCCGTCTTCATCAGAGATGCCTAGAGATGGTTACAGGGAACTAACAATCAACTGAAAGCTCCCAAGTTGGCTGGTTGAACACACACAAATGCGCCATTATATGCAAAACCTGTGAGTGCTATGGACAGGTTTCAAATACAGAAGGGTCATGTCTCTTATCGCATGCGACTATAAACAATACAATGGCCCAAAAGTACTGGCGTTCAGGTGGTACTTCGCATGAAGTCTTCAAAATTTAGCGGTGGCACTCACCAACTATTAAACAGATGAGAGCGATCACCAACTATTAAACAGATGAGAGCGAGCGTCAATGAAAGCTCATCCTTGAGATTCCTGAAACCACAGAGTTGGTATGGTATGCAAACTGGACGTCTGGTGGTGTTAGAGTAGTGTTGATCATCTGCGGCACATATTTCAAAATGAAAAAATTGCCTCATCACCGCACTTGGAAGACGCCATCAGAATGCAACAGACATCTGCAGGACTACTCCTGCACCTCTGAATCTGTGCGTGTATAGTACATCATCTGGTAGTACATATCTGAGCACTTATGTTACATTTCATACACATGTAGTGTCGTGGGAGCGTGCATCTGAGCTACTGCCCAGGAATGGCCAAACATCGGAAAGGTCCACCAACACTCCCATCAAAAGCGACTTGCGAGGGGGTTTCTTGTCCATTTGTTGAACTTGAGGAATCCTGCGACTCCGTGGCTTTGCTCTGCCGCGGGATGCCAGGGAAAGGTGGTCTGAAAGGCCAGGTGGCAGGCTTAGCGAGCGCTGGAATGGGTTTGCACAATTTTGAGTTGGTGCTGGCGGACTTGGGTATGTGGGTCGCAGCAGGCTGCAGGGTGTTCAGAACAACACGAACCCCAATGCTGTTTTACTGAGAACAGGAATAAAGGATAAGGGTCAATTGCATGTTCAAATACGACACACGGATTATCTGGTGGTAATCCGTGCTCAGGTTCTACGTCATAATGAAGAGGCAAGAATACCGTAAGTTATACCTTAAGGCGACAACCTACAGGCAAGAATGATGCATGCTTGACACCATGTATTGCCATGCCGCAAGCAGGTCCAGTACCAGTTCGTTACCCATGCAATATTCAGCAAGAACATCACCCACTTGAACACCAGGGTTTTGGTGAAAATCTAGTGTATGATTGGGATCCGTTCATTCGCTACTGACTTGCAATGGAACCACATCTGGTGATGAAGGCGTACCATGGGCATTGTGTAGCCAGGAACCCCAGCATGGCTCCAAGGAAGTGCCAGTGCAAGCATGCACGGGTCATAAAAGGGCATCATCCCCTGTGAAGGTTGCAACATCCACACATTCAGGCAGCTCAAAGTCAGCTGCGCATGTGTGCATTACATAAGAGGCCACATTCCAAATGTTCTTTACGGCCAACCTGCATTCGTTGATGCAATCGCTAAGCACTGATCAAGCTAGGCGAATAAATCAAACAACAATTGGCATTCCTTGGGGAACTCAACTGTCGTATTTCAGTGCTATATACGAGGTGATCCTGGACAAGCATATCCTGTTATCAGGTGCAGAAGGTTGGTACGTTATTGAGGTTGCACATCTTGTGCTGCAAAAGCACATCATGAGGCGTCCTTGCAAAAGCCTCATGATGTGCTTGGGGCATTGTAAAGGATTCAAATGTGTACGCCGGGGTTTAGAACTGCGACGCGTGGGCGTGCACGTAGTCTATATCGAGCCCGTCCGTATCTCCATTGGTTATTTGGTATCGAATCCAGCCCTTCGATGACCCGTGGCAGGCCATTTGACCGCAACCACGTAATCGATGAGCGGGATCGAACAAAATCGACGTCTGCGGTCACAATGCGCGGCTGGAAATCGGTTCGGGAAATCGTTGGCAATCCAATCCAAGAAAATTGAAAATCATCGTCGGATTGAGTGTACCAAATACTGCCACGTATACAAACACGCATCCGTTTGCGCGCGTTCGGAACGCGAGGATTGAGGTCGACACAAGAAATGAGAAACTGCAGGAAAATTCGGAGAAAGGAATCGAAACTATCGCCGATACTGGAATCTAGCAAACAGCCAATCGGGGAGCGTGGGAAGGCTGTCGACAAACGGGACGATATCTTGCCGTTTCGTCGCGGATTCGGGAAAAGCACATCGTGGATCGGAATGAAAATCAGCGAGAGTTGCAATTAAAACATCTATACGGCCGAATTGAAACGCATCAACGAGCAACTGGTAAAATTGGAGAGCATTCCTTTATCTGACACTGATCCATAATCTGGCAGCGAGATCGGTAAACGATCCACGGAACAGGTCCCGGTCGATAAAACGCAAACCCATCATTCGCTCTCATCGCTAACATGGTACCAACGGCAACGACCAAGCCTAAGGGCCTGGTCGCATCCCGGAGGGGGGAAAATTACACAGAGGTGCAACGAACCACCGAGCGAACGCATCGCCGACCACAATCGAACTGATGTGAGCACGGCACAGTGAAAACGAAACCCAAATGCATAAGCAAACAAACCAACGGATCTGGTTGCCCCTCTCATGGGCTCTAGTAGGTGGAGTTTATAGGCTGCGCAAAAGGAAAAGTTCCTTTTTCTCGGGCCAGGTTTCGAGCAAAGATTTTCCGGGAGCATCTTTGAGATTTCCGGGAAACCAAGTCTCCGCCACATATTGGAGGAGTGTGGAAAATAAGCGAGACCCACATCTGCCTTAGAAAAATAACATTGCACATCAGGAACACCCCACCCTGAACTTGGGTCGAAAAAACGACTCCCCCAACCCACAACAGTACATTTGCCTCGCATTACTGGATGAAATATTCAATTGAAGATTTTTCAAGAGAGGTAAGCCGAATCGTAGTGTCGGGAAACATGCAGCGATGATAGTCGTTGCCGCACCGGAAACCAGAACCCCTTGATTGTCACGATAGCAGCGCGCGGCATAGACGGACCGTGTGGGACATAATGCGCAAACCCACTCTGAAACACCACTTTCACAATTGCTATCGGATGCCGCAAGCAACACAAACCTGTGGCACGCACCGGGCGCGCCCCGAACTGGTGCGTGGGCAGTTGGGGGTTCACAACACTACCAGGTTGGCCGGCACGCGCTTCCATGGGAGACGAGTCCATATCAGCCACAGATGCATCGGCTGGGTTGTGCGCAGAAAATATGTATTGGGGTATATTGTGAACACCATGGTAGCCAGACTGTGCGCGCGCAGGTGGAGCGGCAAAACCACTCGGTGGGGAAGCTGAAGCGCTGGTTTGCCCCAGTGGAGCTCCGGTAGTAAGCTGTGCCACAGCGTCTTCATCGATGACGGGAGGTGTACCATGCTCCTGCGCCGAGCGCAGAATCAAATGATGATTCAAACAGTGAAGTTGGCTCTAAATGTGTCATCGTTCGAGGGTCGCGAAAGTGTATGGTACACCACTAGTGTACAGATAAGGACAATCTTCAAAAACTTTTTCAAGAAGAGAGGCTTCACCTTTATGCCGAAACAAAAATTGATCTTTTCAAAAAGGGGGAGGCTGCGTTGACGGGTCACACTTTTACACAGATGCATGAGCGAAAAGCGTAAGCGAAAGTGGCTCACGACAGAGTTGAGGCATACGGGGAGAGAAACAGGACGTGTACACGGGCAAGGTCGACCTCAGGTTTCAGATAGATCACTTGAGGTATACAGAATTCCTCAATCAATGATTCAAAGAGTGCCCAAATGTGAGCGCCACCATATTCAACTCCATGCCAAACCCAAAAAGAAATGAAACACACTTGTGGAAACAATGCAAGGCCTTGATTGGGTGCACGTGCGAACGCGCACCAGTTCGTGGGATCATAAGTAGTGAAGGAAGACCACGTGACGGGAGTTCAATCGCAAAACGAACGAATAAACCCTGATGACTCGTATTGCACGGACATGCGTACCGTTTCACTGACGATATCGAACAAGCTGGAGCGTCGCTTCCGCTTGTTCAAATTGCTTTGACGTATAAAGTACTTCTGTGCGTGACTTGCAACCTGCGTCGGGGTGCGCGAGTGTACGTAGTGCCGCGAGATGCCACGCCAATCACCCTGTGAAAACACCACAAACAAGACAGACCCCCTTTCAAACAGCTTCTGATTGCAACATGGAAAATGCAACCGCAACAGTTGGCAAGAACAGTTTCACAACGAAAACATATGGCTTTGAGAGGGTTTGCTGAAGGCCATCAGTCCAAATAACAAGGAACGTATAAGCAATGTTGGATCAGGTGTTTTGCACCAAGTGAATAGGACCAGGTGAATTGAAATCGGACGCACTCAGACAAAGAGTTATGCAAAGCACCTACGAACAAAGTAATAGAGCAGGGATCCTGTACCGGGAAATGCCTAAAAGAACTAACAGAATTCCTGAACTTACCTTGCCAAGTTTTTGCAAGCCTAAGAGAAACAAACGGTGTTCATCCTCCGTCCAGGGCACACCTTCAAAACGATCAACCCGACCCCCATAAAAGTGCGATCAGCATACTTGAAGAAGAACATGATAGCGCATGAATTCGCCACACAACTTCATGTGTGATACAACCACAAATGGGATGCGGTGGGAAATAAACGCTAATAGCTACTGATTCGTGTCATCTGATTTTTCAAACACGTTGAAAGGCACGTGGATTCTCGTTTGCACGCGAGTGTAGTGGCTGAATTCCACTCCTTCACACCGTCACGAGTGGAACCAAAGATAACCAGAGAGGACGAGCGAATTCAATCCACAATTGCAATGCCAAAACGGTACGCGAGTTGCGAGAGAAAATTGAAAACCCATGGTTGCGCTGAGAGGCCCAACTCAGCGTAGAGAGCAGCAGATGCTAAGCTGGCCAGATCAACCGACAGTGCGATACAAGCAAGGCTGTCGGAACAATTATCGCAAAACATCATTCGCTGAGCACGGAAGCTCACGTCGCCAACGATTTGCGTGTCCTCAATCCCTTACTCTGAACTTTTCTTTCACGTGACGTGCAATTTTCAGCAGGTGCGCACATTGATGCGGAAACTAGTGAGAAAAAAAAACACTTTTCATGTGTGATACAGCATGATGTACCAGAAACAGAAAAACCAATCACGAGCAAGCGCTATCACACGTTGCACACCTTTTTTGCGCTCTCGTGAAGACGAAGTGGCGGGGACCGTCGAGTCGGAGGTGTAGCCATCGTCGCCCCGAGCACTCACGCGTGCACGCTCTTCAGCATCTTGGTCTACTTCGCTCAACCGCGCCAACGTAGACCCTCCATCAGGTCCTGGCTGGCGACTCGTATGCAGGTTGCCCATGCTTTGAACTTTTCGCATGTGCTCTTCCGCCACTCCTTGCTTTATGTCATCGCTTTGCGACAGGAGAGACTTGGTTCCAGAAGACAACGCCTTATGCATGCCGACAATAAAATCTACCCCCATGGTGAAAGGTTCTACAACGTCGGACTTGTTAAAACCATTGATCGCACCCGTGGGAAGACCTGTATCCGTCATGACAAATAGCGAACTTCACAGGTTCGCAAGCAAGCAAGACCGGGAACCACTTCGATCTGAAAAGAACTCTCCTGGTAGATAAACGACGGTCTGATGGGTTGCTGAAGCCACTGGACAATTTCAGAAGAGGGTTGACAGGATTGACGACTCAAGCAAAGCACGCACGTTCCCCTCGAGATTCGAATGTATAGTCTCCCTGACTCGGCTATTGATTCGGTATGATGAAATTCCGAGGTATTGCACGTCTGACGCGACGTTACAGAAGCTATAAAATCAATATGCAAGACTTGCGCCTGCCGAACTACAATCCAGCTCTTGGTTGAATCCTTTTCGGCCGCTCGCTTCCCTGCGTTGCTTGGGTTGTCTCAAATTTAGATAACGTACGTGCTCACGCCGTACAAAAAGAACGCACTGACGTTGAGTGTGATAATCATGCGATACGATTGGTTGAAATTTCGAAGCGAGCTTGACCGCGTGTGTTCTTTCCCATGTACGGCGCGTAGTGCTGGGCGTGAAAGCGTCTTTCCAACGCCTGTGAGCATCGCGATGAGAAAAACAGAAATTCAAGCACGCGCAGTCGTTTCAGGAGTGCTGCAATGTCAATATGACTTTCCATTATATTGGAATGATTTCTGTCAATGGTCGAACCACCAATTTCATGCAATTTTCTGTCAATCCGCGATTTCAGATTCCTGCTTATAGGTTTGTTGTTGGTAATATACACATTCACCTGCGCGTGAACGTTTTGTGTGGCGTCTTTGACAGCGCATCTCGTTGTCTCGATCCCCAGGACGCGAGAGGAGGAGATCGTACGTACAATCCATTTTCAGATAGCGATGACATCTGGTGTAGGCAGGGCGAGCACTTCTACATCGAGACCCTTCCTGCCCGAAAGGTTCCGAATCCCATGCAAGATTCCGAATAATACCGGCCGCGCTGTTTGGATGAGTCTTTTGCTGCATATTTCCATGTTGCACGAGTGCCAGCTTGCGCAGCCCTACTGTGCAAATGCACAAACGGTCCACGATCGCGTTTGGATGCGATATGGATGATCGCCCCCGTAACCAACTTCCACCACAATCACGTGGCGTCGATGGGCTAACCGGCGCGATCGTTGGAACGTGCAAACGCCGATGCACGAATTTGTGGCGTGGATCATCCATCGGCAATTGGATGAGGTGTTCGAAATCGTGTCGTGTCCTTGCCGTGAAGTTACCGCCCACATCTTTTCCCGATCGTTGACCAAGCAGGCTGTGCTAGGACCCATCGATGCTTTTGGCATACATCTCGGTAGCGAACTCGTGCTCTTCCGCGCGCGAGCATATTTTTCATCGGACGACTCGCTGACGAGATGCTAGATGAGGTGTCTCTTCTTGAATGATGCTTTTGATGATCCTTAGTAGCTGTCCCCCTTGGGTATGCCAGTTTC
>NHOP01000576.1:0-14196 GCA_018697155.1 Pyramimonas parkeae | reverse complement strand
ATTTCTCTTATACTTGGCTTAGCAGTAGTATGTGGGAACGGGGACCGGCACCGAGCTATATACAAATTTAACAACACTTCCTTCCAGCAAAGCACACTCAACTCGTCACCAGTTGAGCTGTATTTCACACTGTGCTGCCACCCCTTGCTGGAGCAAGTAACACCAATCGTCACAATCCTGAAACATATTGATGCGCGGGTATGAAATGTTGATTGGCAGTTTGTGAAAACGGAATTCAACCACCTTGTCGAGACTATGTGTATGGAGCGGAATATGTCTGTGGATTGTTTAAGTGATGAAAAGGGAAAGTGCACCAGAATGACAAGGAGAAGGATTGCTATGCATAGCAACAATTGCAGCTATTTCCTTCCCCTTTAACACGCTACTTGTTGGTAGTCTTTATACAAGTAATGTCATGTTGTTGCACATATCGATTGTAGTTGCAACCCATTATTGTATTCCAACGTAGCTGTGAGCTAAAGCTGGTACCAAATCCTCTCAACCTAACGCACATGCTTGTACATTTACATTTGCATTTCTCCGATCATTTATTTTTCATGCAATGCACTACAATTCAATACAAAATTTGCTCAACTATCGAAGAAGCAACGATTTGCCAGGCTCATCTCACATTCAAAATAAAAACCGCACTTCACAAACGGTCATAGTTCAGCAAGGGTACTTCAAGTACTAATGCTTCAAAATTTCCATCATACCGCTACAAAAGTGTTCAAATCCCGTGCATCTCCAACAGTCCACCATTGCTGCGGACAAAGGACACCTTCCTTTTTGTGTCTACTGACAATCCAATATCATCTACGTTTTCGTTTACTCATGTTTGGGAGGACATCCCAAGCTCCATAGATGGGTCAAATGGGAGGCCACAGCACTCATAAAAGAGGGGCGATGGTTATACTTCACTCCATATTCCTCGCATGTCTGTTTCACAATTGGCTGAATGGCCATGTAATGCAGCTGGGACACGCCCGGAAGCAGATGGTGTACAACCTGGAACGAACAAAAGATAACTTTACCAACACATGCATAAAGGTGTTCACTGCCACCATAAGAAGTAGCCGGAGAACTATATTTGAATGTACATTGGTGAATGTAGTGGAGCATCAAACAAATCCATAGGCAGGTAAAGGCATCCACAAAGCCAGCGGATCGATGTTCTATCCGCTGCCTTTGTGGGTGGACAGCCCAAGAACAAAATACAAATATGTTCCCTCCTGTTCAACCAAGAAATTGTTGCATTGGGTAGACAACTTGTCATGGGGTGAAAAATTCTTCCGAGATCTTCTGGGTTCCCAGGCCACAGCGCAACGCAAAATACCAAGCCCCTAATTTCCGCAACTCCTTCGCAAGAGTCATGAGAATCGCTTCTTGAGCATCACCCATCCCCAACACCGTCCATGCCAATACCGCAAATGGTCATGCATCCACATTCGATTTCAGATGTCAAGAACTTGCATTTCACCTGGTAGTTAAGCCCGCCCGTGAGCAAGAACGTGGGCCAGCTGCCGTGACCATAGTCCTGCGTGGTGCGCGCCTGCATCTCTGCCCAGTCCTCATTCACCTTGCCGTCCGTCACCGTCTGAAAGTCCACCTCCTCCGCAACGTGGTTAGCCTGCAAACACCGCCCCAACATAGGAAGACTTGAATTTTAACATCCCTACACATCGCAAGTTCAAACACTGAACCGAATGTGAGTCGCGCGACCTGAGAGCGTACTTGGACAGTTGACATCCATCGATTACAGATGACAACCTAGTTGTGCTAATCCCAACCAACAATTGTCTCCCAGCACAACACCACTGAATTGATTGAATAAAGTCGAATCACCTGCTATTTGTGCTGAGCAACATCTAAACTTGTGTAGATGCTTAGGGAACCATCAATCTTGTTCATCTTCGCGAGCATGCACACCAAGTCTGAAACCTCAGTACGAAAATCGCATGCTTGGAACCCTGCAGTACAAGTGACCATCTGCATATGTGTAGTGGACTTGTCTGTTCGGCCGTTGACCTATTCGTCATTGAGCATGCAAGCATAAGCACAATTGGTGCAAGGATCCACCAACTTACCTGGAAAGAGATGGCAAGGTAGTAGCTACCAACCATCTCAGCAACAATGTGACATAGCAGCATGCGCTGCACGCTGACGTTGAGGTAAAGGGGCAACACAATCTGCCACATCACAAACAAGAGCTTGCCCAACCAGAACCCGGCCATGGTCTCAAAGCTCACAGGTGCCATGCGGATACTGTCCCACTTCTTGGATGTAATGAAAATGAAATCCTCCAGGCGATGGCTGTAGCTTAGCAGCGTGTACACCATCGGCGCCCAGATGTGCTGGTAGCGATGGTACCAGCGCCACTCCTGCCACGAAGGACACCCTCACACCCATGCGCATTGTAACGCTTCTTGCAGTTCATGGCACAAACACGTGAACAAAAACAATGCACGCAACGTTGCAAGATCATCATGTACAGGCACTCATGATGCGCTGACTTGGACAAACTTGGTGGTAAGGGCCATGCCCCAACAAAAACACATAGCCTCTGGCATGGGGGATATCAACCATTCTGAGTGGTTTGGTTCTATGCAATACTAGGATCACGTTGCCCGCTCTGAGATGGCTCATTTCTCAGTTACCGATAGAGCTCATCAAATGACGCTAGTCAACAATACTCATCGAATGGCGCTCTTCAATATCACTCATCACATCGCACTGTTCGAAAGCCGACCTGGAAATCTCGTGTCACTACAGCTATAAGAGATTAACTTTTTGCAACACGGCAACCTGGTTGGCACATCAAAAGTTAGCAATCATCATGCAGCTGTCGATTGATACGACCTCTGAGCAATACTCAGGGCGGACTCTCTAGACCAAGGGTCTTCCGTTCATCTCTCTGGCCGAGATCAAAGATAGGGTTGAAATCGCCACTTCCAAACAGGCAATTTCATCAAATAAGAGCAGCAGTTCTTCGAAATACATCGGAGCAAACAACTTTGACGTGGTCCACCTCTGTATTGCCAGCAAGGCTCGATATACGGGAGGTGAAGTGCATCAGTGGGAGGGATGAGTGCGCACCACATCCTTGGAGAGGCGCAGCGGGAAGGGCCGCACGTCGGGGTCGATGCCAAAGGAGTTGCAGTAGAGGTGGTGGCCAAGAACGTGCTGGTGCAGCCAGCCGTAGTAGGAGGTGCCGTTGAGCACGTCGTTGCAGAGCACCCCGCACAGGTTCCACAGCCCGGGCTTGTTGCCCCAGGCGCCGTGGGATGCGTCGTGCATGGTCTGCACCCCGACCAGCGCGCGCGCCGACCCAGCAAGCATCGAGAAGAACACAGCTGCCAGGGTGGAGCTGGCCAGCGCCGGGGGCAGAAACACAGGGCCGAGCGAGGAGAGGCAGTAGAACCACACAATCATCCCCACAATCATCGCCAGACGCACGCTCTGAGTGCCCCATTGCGTGTACTGCGCGTCCATCTGGTGGGTCTCAAGGAAGGCGGACACGCGCTGCTTTAGGGTGCGGTAGAAGGGAGACATGGGCGGGTATGTCGGGTACTCTTGCGACGTCAGCTCGCCCACCAGAAACTTGTCCAGGATGTTCGAGTCGATCACTTTCAGCGGATGGTACGCCTCGAAAAGGTGGGTCACATCGCGTCCGGCTCCTAACTGCGCACGACTCCCGGCCCAAGAAACATCCACAAACCTGGTTCAAAATACAATACACTGGTACACTCAAGGAACAATTCTCAAAGCTTGCCCATAGTGCATCCAGCAACTTCGCGGCTGCTCGAAGCATGCAAATCTGAGTGCGACTGACTCCGTCCTCACTGCTGTTTTTATGCAAGCGAAAGTGGATATGGGCAAACGGATCCAAAGAACACTTGTTGCCCCAAAACTCTTGCCTTGGGCAAATGCCGAAATTGCGAGTATCACAAAGAACACAAGAAATGTTGAACAAGCGCTGTCCTTCGTCTGCACAAACAACTGGCCTGATAGCTCACTTGATCACAGATCTCCCTCCAGGTCTACCTCGGTAGCAATTATTGAAAAACCAACTAGATGCAGATGCGCATTGAACCCACACGTTGAGAGCTGCACATTCCTCTGGTTGCTGTGCGGCAGTCAGCAGTATTCATCATGCACAAGTCAACTTGAACCTATTTCCAAGTCGTTGCTGTCACTTGTCAGTACACAAGTCGACGAATTCAGAATGAATGATGACATACTCACCTGCATCAGGCGGAAGCCTCCAGGGTGACGATGCTGGTACTGGGTGAGGTCGTACACTTTGCCTCGTATGGCAACCCACAAGTCGTCCGGTTGATTGTGTTTTGCAAGCTCCTCCCAGGGCACTTTCAAGTTTGCATCTTTCATAGGTGGGGCGAGGCTTGGAGGCACACCACACATGTTGCTGCCTGTTGCAGGATCCATCCGCAACCATCATAAATTTTTGTACTGTAAAACAGCGAGCCTCAGCAGAACGAGGCCCTGTCAAAGTCAATATTTTCCATGCGCCTGAATCTAGAAGGGTGAGTTACAGCTGTGCCGAACCCATATTTTGAGAAATAGACAAAAGGCGTCTTATATGGCTTGTTGTTGGACTGAGTGCCAGGGTCCTTTGTAAGCCACTCATGGAGAAGGCTCCTCATGGGAAACAGGGCACGAGCACGATCTTGACGCATTGTTCCAGCATGCAATTACTGGTTTGAAAACAGCAATGCAAGAAAATGATCACGGAATCGGTTTTTTTTTTTCTGGGATGGTATCAAGCTTTGTTTAACTAAAGTAATAGGTGGCAAGGCTTAAACAAAATTATAGCAAATCCATCATATGAAGTTGCAAAATCACTTTTGTCTTGGACAAGTTCGATCTGGCTTCGACCGTATATATCATGTTTCATGCACACCCTGGAGAACTCAAGTGTGAGTTGTGAAATGCTTGCCGTTGACATCCCCCCCCCTTCAAGGTTTTAGGTCTCGAGAAGCCTTCTCCCCCACACTTCATCGCGAGCTTCATCTAAACTGAGAGGTCTGATTTTCATCTTCCAAACCAAGAGATATTAATGGACGCAAACATCAGTGCTTGAGTCTTGGTTCGAGTATTCTTGTGCTAGATAACCAACACTTAATATCTAGCGTGAAAGACAGAGGCTTATTCACAATTAATAATTGCGTACTTCTTCTTCGCCCATTGCGATGGTCAACCGACATGGTCCAGATATCTGTGCGCTCGCTGACTACAGCACAAACACAGCTTGAAGCATGCAATTTTGGTGCCTCGCTGTTGCTTTGAACCTTCATTTGTATGAGGATACCTTGATGAGTTGTACGATAACAATGATGATGACATACTTTCAAGCACTGGCGTAAGCCGAAGCAATGGCCTATAGTGTAAATCTTCGGTCTGTCAGCGCACAATTGGGATATACAGCACCCAAGGTTTAAATACAATCCTGTTTAAATTTCACTGATATTGCAAGTGCGGCATTTGCGCTTTTAGGGATGCATCATTCAATGAAACCAGAATGTTCCTTGCGCTGTTGTCTCGTGCAAAACGAGGCATTCCTCATGATACATGACGAACCACAAAACATTTCAGTTCATCCAAGAGAAGCGACCTCACCCCGCACCAACGATTCTAGACAGCGGAGTTGAATTCGTCCAGAAAACACCAATGGGCTTCATTGCAACCAGCCCTTGCGTAAACAGTGACATGAGTAGGCAACCTGGTTAGGAATTCCGTTCGACAGGACAGCGAGATTATATTGCATGGACGGCGGGTCTTCAGTAAATACGCGTGGAGGTGGCGGGGCAGGTGACTAAAGCTCAGAAACCATCCCTTCGACCACCCTGAGAAACTTCAACACAATTGAGGCGACTCGACGCTCATCGCATCGCAACTCCATCGTCTGAATTGGACCAAAGGAGTCGTAGATAGTAACAATCGTAAATGGCCAGATGTCATGATGGAAGTCTTTGAATTAACTTGAGATGCAAAACAGGTCTCCCTCAACGCGCGGAGGGCTACGAAAATGGCGATGGAAGATTGATAAAAGCCGATTTTCTACCACGGTAGAGGATCGATCGGCTCGGACTCGTGCATCGGATTCGAAGGTTTCACGCGAAACACAAGCAAAGCCTCTGTTTGCGGAGCCAACACACGAGAATGAATTTCGGACATAACGAGGTGGATTCGTGTCAACATCCTGGAAGACCAAAGAGCTTACGATACCGCCTTACCAACGCGAACGTGAAGGTACAGGGCTCCTGTGATGTTCGAAAAAATCAGAAAACGGTCACGTTGTCCCGTGGCTAACCGCGTAGCGCGCCGGACATATTCAGTGC
Source organism: Pyramimonas parkeae (assembly GCA_018697155.1). Taxonomy (NCBI): domain Eukaryota; kingdom Viridiplantae; phylum Chlorophyta; class Pyramimonadophyceae; order Pyramimonadales; family Pyramimonadaceae; genus Pyramimonas; species Pyramimonas parkeae. The sequence continues at coordinate 7,837 of NHOP01000576.1, read as the reverse complement.
ACACACATATCGGCGATCACGGGCATATTCGTTGCAAACACATACGCAAAGAAGGACGGAAAGAGGTGCGCGTTAATACGAATTTTCAAAAGCTTGCACCGACATACTGAAGAACTAATGATCAAGTTGTCATCGAACATTTGGGGGACGAGTTGCTCGAAACTGGCGACGAAGATCGTTCGTCTGGTAGGATAGATCTTGAGCACAGTGCCGTATTTCCGATCATGAACATATCGTGTCTATGACACCGCAGTAATCAGACTTAAAACGTAAAATAATGAAATAATAATGAACAAAATTTGCTCGTGAGTTTGGGCGGAATTCTTTTCTGTGAACGTCCAGACTCGGTAGTATCAAGCGAGAATATCAAGTGAAGAGGGAAATGTTGTAACTTTATACACACAAAACCGTGCATTCACACGATAATGGCAGGGCTTGAACAAATAACCGACAAGAAAAACAGACAGAGGATGTTATGATGGGACACTGTTTTCGCCGGGAAAGGACGTTTGGCAAAAGGAGAAGCAGACCGATCATATCGAAAATGAAATATTGTATAGTGGAGTGAACATCGAAAGAGATCAACGTAATGAATGGTATCATGCACGACAGCAATCGTGCTTTTTTTCCGTAGAACCCTTGGTTCTGGGTTGTGCATATTTTCCTCGCTAGCGCAAGTCGACGTACGCCGAGGTTGCTACATACAGTAGGGCGATCACAAAAGAAAATGCGTGGTAAAACTACTGGGCCTCATCGAGCAACAGGTGCACATGATGGACATTCAACAGAAATGAGCAACAAGTCTCAGCTACCAGTGTCACTCGGGGAAAGAATGAAACAATACGTGCGCCCGTTAGTTCTTGCCGGCACGAAATCTCATGGTTTCTACCCTCGCGCACCAACATTCGAAGTATACGTGTTTTGCACGGTTTTAACATACCAGGGGATGCTTGCGCAAGACGTCAGTTGTTGTTTTCTTTGTGCCCGACTTGATTCGCAAGAACGCCAGGTGAAGCCGGAGGCACGTATAACCCACTGCCAGCGTGTTGATGAATCCTGCGATGGGATTGTAGGTAGCTACCATAGTATGGGGAGCAAAATTGAAACGTCGCGGTATCGCGATTCACCCGGTTTCATTCGCCAGGGTCGTCCAGAACCTATTGTTTTGAAATGGTCTTGGAATTTTATCGCTTTTGCAAAAGCCTGCCTGAACGGCTTGTCCTCAAGGTATCGGATGGAAAGATTCCTGTAAGTCTCCACATGATCAGGTCCAGCCAAACAGCGTCGAGACGTCATCGCGTGAAGCGTTATGCTATCTGTACCACGTGGCAACCCATCGAATATACTGTACCAGGATATCAATGGGAAATCGTGGACTAGGTCGTTGGGTGGCCGTAATAGCGTGGCTTTTGCAAGGAGTTCTCAATTAGGCAACATGTGAGGTCAAAATGTGTGCAATTTGTGAAAGGACAATCCCCGTGGCTGGGATCCGGTCCCCGCAAGGGGAATGGGTAAAACCCCTACGAGGGGGGTTCGCTCTGATTATTTTCATGCGATAATGAAACGATGGAGCAGCGCCGCGGCGCGACCCACCATATCGACCAAGACAAACCTGCGTTCATCGTACCTCTGCTGTCGTCAATATATACGTGGTTATGTGTGTATCACACCCTACATCATTCACAGTATTCGATGTGTGGGGGTATCAAACGATTGATGCTCTTATTCTTACCGTATTCGGCGTCGGTAGACACGCCGAACCTAGCCTAGATGAGTGACCACGTTGTGATTACTCACTCCAATGGGACCCGATCAATTCCGAGTGTGCTACGATGAAACAGGTGGAGAATTTTGAGGGTGCTAGGCGTAGATCTATGGTTCGATTTAGTACTAGAGAGAATGCTGAGCTTGATTTTGGCAGGTAAATAAGATTGTGCGACGTGATGCGTAAAGAATGCTATGGTGGGTGCAATAGAATATGAAAAAAATGCTCAATGTGTGATTGATCGGAATGTAAAAGGGGACGCGTGTGTTCTTGAGCGGCTAGAATTTATCATGGGATGGAGGTGATGGTTTGTAGTCTTCCAGGATTCTTTCTTCGTTTCCCGACGGATACCACACTAGATCGAGTCCAATCGCATTAATGGCCATGTGTTCATATTGACAAGTTCACATCCCCCTTGGGTATGTGTACGATGTTGGCTTCACACAAGCCACCGCCATTTCGGTCCGTACTACATCGTCCACCGTACCCAATTGTCACCCAACCTTCAGTGGTGTCAATATCTGATGGCCTGGTTGGTAGGGCGGCGACTCTTGCTCGGGAGGTCCTGGGTTGATGGGGCCCCGACATTCAACCACCTCGGCTGTTGATTTCGCAATGAAATATGCCTGGCTGGCGGATCATCTTCGATTAGCGATTGATCATACCAACCGCCCAAACAACCACCACCGTTTGTGCACTGGTGGTTCCAATTTTTTTTCAGTGGTACAAGTCGCTGGCCCGGTGTTTTCACTGCAAGATCCAGGAAACAGGATTTCAGTACCTTTTATGAAGCTGCAACTAAGTCACATGCACACAACATTGGCACTTTCGTAACGCAAACAGTGCTTGAGGTCACCCAACGCAGTTGGAACCTCGATGTTATGCGCGCTTCTTGTCTTGTTATCCAGTCAGATCAGTTGGGTGGGAATTCGTGAACAATGTCACGAGCAGATCCATCTAGAATACTTGTTGAATATGCTTGTGTGAATTGCGAAGCGCATCTTTGCAATAAACCCCTCGTTAACGGGATTTCATGTTGCCGTAGCATCCTACGCACACGCCTCAAGCGAGTGTCACACACGTTTTCCGTGTTCAATTTGTTCAAAATGGCCACCGACACCTTCGCACACGTATAGCTTGTTGCTTTAGAATCATGAAATTTCATTTTTTTTTCTGATGGGAGCCCAGCAATTGGAATCGTTGATGTCGTCAACCGTCGTGAAATCTACCAACGATGCTTGTGCTGAACACCTCACAACACAAAGTGTTCCTTCAGGAAGGAACTCACCATCTGGAACACGAAAGAAGTCTGATCGCAAGTGTGTTTGGGCCGAGAATGAAACAAGCGTAAGATCCCCGTGCGTGGGCATGATCCTCCAAAAATCAGAGCATACGTAAACGATGATTGAGACGACATTTGTTGCTGTCATGATATCCCAATCCCATGCAAACCTCCCAAAACATCTGCATGGTTAGCGACCAGGCGAGTCTTTAGAAGCACGCGATAGTGCCTGTTATCAATTTCTTCACAACATCACCAAAACTCATTGCGTTGTGGAATCAAGAATATTGGAGGCTTTTCAGAATATTTGCAAGTTTGAGGCATGCAGACATCAAACTGCTGGCATCACATTTTTGGGGTGTCAGTAGCAAACACTTGACAAGTACTTTAGCAAACGGAGTTGACATTCTCAGTGTAACGGGAGTCTTGTACAGTTTTTGGACCGACACATGCCTGCATACACTTGGAATGAAGTAATTATCTTGCTGTTGTGTTCCGCACTCGGCCAAATGTTGGGAATTTACACAAACAAACAGGATAACGAAACAACACGCGTGCACACTCGGTGAACGTGCGCGTGACTTGGAAGAACTGCAGGTCTGCTGGTCTATGCACTCTCTGATTGCGACTCCAATTGCCGCACCTGTGTAGGGAGCCATCACACAACAACAGACCAACGGGCGGACATTTCTTTGGAACATTGCAGACTTCTTCAAGCAGAAGGTCGAATACGGAGCCTTGCCACAAGAATTGATCGCAGCTGTTCCAAAAGCACTACAGTTGGGTGTGCCAGACCCAAGAAATTTGTATTTGTACATGCCAACCGAGCGTGGAGGACACTGTTTGACGACTTTTCGTTAACACCACGGAGAAGGTTGACACGCTGAGAAAATCATAAGTTGCATGAAAAAAAGGGTTCTACAGTGTCCTCATGGTGTGGTCCATTCCCCCTTCATTCGCCCCAGAGGATGATCTAGCAAACGCCACTCCATTGAAGGCCTGGGCTATTGAAACGGCAGTGTGGTTTGCAAGTTGTTTTGATCTTGTGAAGTTTCGCATGCAATGCCTAGAGTGGGGATACAAGGCATTGTCTACATCTCAGCTACTTTCTGTGACTGGAAAAATGTCCGTCAGACGTCCACAAATGTTTGATCATCAACGGGAATCACTGGACTGAATGCAAGCAGTCAGAACTGTATATGCCGCTAAAGATTTGGCAACGTTTTGGAATGGCGTGATGCTTGTTGCGGTGCGCAAAGGGTACGCACAATTATCATATCTGACCAAGTTATGTGGGTGCTAGCATCGGATGTAATAGGACACATGAAAGCATTTCTTGAATTTCAAGTACCAGAGAGTGTCAAATCTTGCGCCTACATGCACAGGTGATGGAGAGACGGGGTCCGGTGAAGTAGGAAGCCTAACCAAAAGCCAATATCTATTGGGGTATGTTTGTGAAGCGACGCTTGAATCGCATTCTAAATGTCAACTCTATTATTTTCTTCACCGATGGCTGTTGATTTCACTGTATTGGATGCCGTGTTGAAAGTCAATATCAGCATGGTGAAAGACATGGTGGGTTTTGTAAATTGTTATGAAATCGCAATATGCGAGAAAGTATCTGGATTGACTAGAAGCCGCGGAAGCGAATGGTGTGGCCGTACTCATGATCATGACAGTATCAGCTATGACGGCTCAGTGTAGAACGGGTGTTGTTCCTCCAACCATGGTTGATTTGCATTTTCTCAATGGTAGTTTACCATTGTGAGCCCACCACACCCTCAAGAGCCTTCAATCAATCCATAGGCAACTGTCATCCTTTCCTACAGACTAAAAAAAAAAAACTTTGGAACTACCAGTATTCATGGCGATTGTTTTGGCGGTTGGTATGATCATTCGCAAATCGAAGATGACCCGCAAGCCAGCATGGCGTATTTGATCGTGGAATCATCAGCCGAGGCAATACCTACCCATGTCGAGACTCGAACCCAGGACCTCTGGACGAGGAGTCGACATTCGTACCAACTGAGCCACCCGACATGGTCTGACTAAATGGTGCATATCCTTCAATCTCATCAGTATTCGCTTTCCAATTCGTAGCACATCATGTGAAAGGTGTAGTTCACCTTCCATTGCCTACGTTGTTTATGGGCAACGTACCACCATGAGTCCAATTTACGTTCAAGAGCCATCAAGAATTTCGTAGGCAACTGTTCTTCTTCCAAGCATATGGTCTGTGGGATATTGCACAATCTCAACGATATACTCTTTCCAAATCGCATCACACCATTGGACAAGTTTGTTGTTCCAGTTCAGTCGTTGAAGAGCACAAAAAGATGGAGACGAATGTGACGTATCACATATCTTCCATCAATAGTGTTGTAACAATTAGATGTTCCAAAAGATGGAACATTTACCATTATCTCGTTTCCAATGGACAATACACTTCAAAGCTATGCATGACTCGCATGTGTTTCGCCGTGCGCATCAGGGATGATATTGCAACCTCCAGTTCCGATAGTTTTCTATCAAACCGTGAGATATAATCTCCGATGTGCGTCCGTTCATACAACGTACTGCCGTGTTGCTTTATAAATCTCCTCAAGAATAACCATATACCCCATTGTTTACATCGGTTTAACTGCAATCTTTGAATGACGAGGCTGAAATCAGATCTTAGCGAGCAGCAATTTGTTGCTGCTCCAAACCGATGGGTTTGGCTCTTCAGGATCCCATATTATACGATGGGGTAAAGGTGTTGTTCCTCCAACCATGGTTAGCTTGTATGTTGTCAGTGGTAGTTTACCTTTGTGAGCCCACCACACGTTCAAGAGCCTTGAATCAATCCATTGGCAACTGTCGTTGTTTCCTGCACAATATGGTGCATATCCCTCATTCTCGTCGATATTCATGTGAAAGGTGTCGTTTACCTTCCATTGTGCACTTGGTATGTTGGCAAGTTATCATCATGAGCCCAATTTGCGTTCAAGAGTGATCAAGGAATTCGTAGGCAACTGTCGTTCAACCAAGCAATAATGTCTGGTGCAGATTGCACAATCTCAACTATATGTTCCTTCCAATTCGTAACACGCCATGGGACAAGTTTGTTGCCCCCCCTTAGGCGTAAACGAGCACAAAAGACGGAGACAAGTGTGACGTTACATCGCATATCTTTCATCAAAAGTGTTGTTATGATATGATGTTCCGTAAAAATGAAATATTTACCATAATCTCGTTCCCAATGGACAATACGATTCAATGCTATGCGTGATTCGCATGCTGTACAGTCCAGGAATGATATTGCCAAGCTCAAGTTCCGATTATCTCCAAGCAAACCATGAAATCCAAACAACGGTGTGCGCCTGGTCATGCAATGTTCTGCCATGTTGTTGTATGAACCTCCTCACATATGACCATATACCTCGCTTTTGGATATCCAATTGACTGCACTCTATGAATGACGAGGCTGACATTGTAGATGAAATCTGACCTTAGCGAGCAGCGACGTGCAAATCGATGCATTTGGCTCGTTACGATTCCATACTTCGTCTTGTTTGCCAAGACCGACAACTGGTCAGGATTGCGAATGACCTGGATATTGCAATATCGATTTATTGTTGAACGCTTCGCAACAGTTTCCAAATCATCTTATTCTTCATCGAGTTTATGACTATATATCATGTATACATATTCAAGAAATAATACAAATCATTAATGTATGCGTATGCAATATATATACAATATAGAGATGCATATATTATATACAACCCTAACTCGATATATATGTATAAAATATGACCCCTGCCAGCAGGAAGGGAAGCCAAATCAACTATTTACACAGTAGATTTCCATAACCTGGCAATGTCATTCCAAGGAAGAGTGCACCAAGCTTACCACATACTTACAGATCCTTACTAGCATCTTGCATGAGCTATATTTTGAGCAAAATAAAGATCATGCAAGATGCCTTGTAACGAATCAGAATGAACATCCCCGCGGGGACATTGTCATGCACACCCGAGCAAACTTCTTGTTCGCACGATTATGTGGCAGAGTGATCACTCCAGGTCCTGGTTTGAATGTGAGCGTCTGCCGCCCATGGATGTCTGGTGGTGGATATGTTGTATGACTATCGTTTACGAAAAAAAAAAAAGACGAAAATCGAAATAGAAACCCGATACAAATGATGCCCTTACCAAGCCCATCATTAGGGTGTAGGTGTGCCTGAACTTAGTTCTAATACAATTGACAGATAGTTCACTTCAATTATGGAATCCACAAGAGACGCCGAAATGTGCCTACCAAGAACGTCAGGCCTAGTTTGTGATAAAGTTCACACTTTCTCATGTGAGAGGGTTCACGACCCTTACACATGCGGGGCAGATCGATCCGTCCCCGACCGCAGTATCTTATATGGTATATGACCCTTACCAGCTGGACGGGAAGCCAAACAAGCACTTTCGAACCACTAGTTGTCATGGTGGGTTGTTTAGGTGATTGGTATGATCACTCGCTAATCGAAGATGACCCACCAGAAATACTCATGTGTGGTCTCGAGCTTGGGTTTTCTCCTTGTAGGAGGTCGTTGCCGTACCAACTGGGCCATCCGACATGGTCTTGCATGGAAGCGACATGGAATCCATATCAAGTAATCGCACAAAAAAATTCCCGAACCTGGCAATGGCACTCCAAGGAACAGTGCACCAAGCCTACCACATTTCTACAGATCCAAAATAAAGATCCTGCAAGACGCGTCCTACATAATCAAAATCAAAGTCCCCGCAGGGGCT
>NHOP01000575.1:0-14203 GCA_018697155.1 Pyramimonas parkeae | reverse complement strand
GAGGCAGTACAAATACAGGATGTTCGATTGATCGAAAATCATACTCTCATCATGTGATTTACCTGAATGGTCTTCTGGTAGCATGGATTAATCACATGCATATGCTATGTCTTCTATTGAGACTGAATATCTTGCAATTTCGGGCGCCTGCAATGACGATTTATGACTCGATTTCTTTTTCAACGAGTTTTATGCAGATTGTTCTTCCTTCGAACATTTGTGTGGTTAGTTGGGAAGCAACGTTCATGGCGAACAACTTCGTCACCGACAAACCATCAAAACACGTCGACCCCAGATATCAAATGATTCGAGATTAACACAACAAATGATCATCAACCTGAAATGCATCAACAAAAAAGAAGCAAGTAATTTGACCAAGGAATAGATGAACTAAAAGCATGGACAGGTTACGAGAAATTGCTCCAACACGAGGAAACGACAATACATTGAAGAACTTTGATAGAACAGTGACTTCGACATCAAGGGTAGTTAAAGCATTAGACATATGAGACATAACAACATGGTTCAAGTTGCTGGCCACTTTATCTAAGTTGAACAAGCAGCATAGGAATAATTTGATAATCAATTACATGAGTCATTTAGATCGTGAACGGACCGCATAACCGCCACCATACACGGCGTGGAGGAAGACTATTCCATTACTTCGAGCATTCGCTAGCGAATCTTGCCACCCTTCTGATAGCCTTCAGTATCAAATAATCACATGATCTGACTTCCCTCCACTAGTGTTAGTATTTGCGCACATACAATACACCCTATTCGACGCACATCATCAAAGACATAACATGGATCTATATTGCTACGAAAACTTATTGAGTTGGAACATGATAGTGGACAAACCCGCCCTTCCATATATTCAGTATCAATAACACGCACCCATGCATGTAGATTCCCCTGCCCTCCTAACTGTGATCACACTTTCACACCAGTGCTTTGACATCACGCGACTGAAATAGAGCTCAAATCGGTGCGCACATACTGTGCACACATGTTAACCCACTTTCAAAGAAAATCACGGTGGACGTGTACGAGTCTATCTCAGCGTCCACCTCGCCAGTGGCTTCAGCACCCAACATGCCCTCAACATCTGATACAAGGAGAGCGTGGTCAGCATCTCAGAGCATTAACCTCTCCACCTTTATCTGCCTCGCCGTGCGCACGAAATGTTTATGCCCTCCCTCATGGACTCCGCCGCATGTATTGACTTGTTTGTATGTTATGCATCAACTTGCTGTCTACTAACCCAAGTTAAGTGGAGAATGGCGATCGCTGTTTAGTGTCGTTACAATCTTCCAATCCCCTCCATGAAAGACCCCGATTTGCACATTTCAAGACAACCTGGCACAATCATTCGATGAACAAAATGGAACACTGTGCCACAAAGTCTTGCGTACAGTTTGAAACACTTGGAGAACGAACGTGCTATGCAAAAGCAGGGTGCAAGACTATGGAGTTGGTGGCTTGAGGATCTTTCGCCTCATTTCGAATTGCCCTCTTAAGAATTAGTATGCTCTGAACACCATGCGTACATGACGTTTCACCCGTCACAACGGCATCCACCATCCACCCAAGAACATGCTTTTGGGCGAATCAATAGTGTAGCAATTATCAATGCGAGGAAGAAGAGTATTTCATATCAAAGCATTTGACACAATGTAGGGATGCTTAAGTCGTCTCAACTGCTGTCTCTGGAAGTGCTGGGAGGTCATATACCATCTGGCAAACCACATTGTTAGAACGTACACCAACAAGCTCCAAGGCGCCTGTATACCTGTAACTTGAGACTTGCAACACCAGTACTGTTGGAAGCAATTCAGTGGTGGTTGAAAACCTACCACTTTTGCTGAATCAAGATACCACTCACCCCATTGATAGTGTGGACAAAGTAACGCTTGCGCATGGAATTGCATATTCACAAGGTTTCTCTACTCACGGCTTCGACAGATCTTATCAACATCACTAGGAGATGATGGAAGATGCTCTAATTCCAAGAACATCATAATCTGCAGGAGATCAGGTTGAAAGAAAACATGGTTTCTTGATGATAATTCCGCATTTACTGTTTCAAGTGCTACTCGGACCGATGCTCCAATTGAAGATGCTGTTGCCACTGCTGCAAAGAAAAAGACAATCAACAGCAACGTCAGCAAAGTAAAAGTGCGAACCACAATCATGAATCTCTGGAATGCAAGTTCTCGGAATTCCGACAAAATCGTACTCACAGCACAATGAAAACCCAACCACCTCCCTCAAAGTGTGCATATAACGGTGCAGACTCATGCAAAAGATCTGCAAAGCTGAATCGCCTAGATGCTTATCTTTGGTTGTATTGTACACATAATTTCAAGGAGCAGGAGAAAGCTTAATATTCAAACATGGTCATGACATAACATTTATCGCAAAGAACATGCAATTCATGCTATAGTTCATGTCTTGTATACTGCGGTTGATTGACTAAATTTTACGACATATCATGTTTTGAATGTCCATGAACGTCAGAATTCTCCTTGGGTGCACAGTGCCTTGGTAGCGTCCATGTCTTGTTTTGAGCTGACTGCCCCGAGAAACATAATATCGGATGTCTATGAGCATCACTCATGAGTGCGGTCAACTACCTGGCTCCCTGATTAAGTAAGTTTCAGCTCCTTGGTAGAGCCATTCAAACAAAAACAGTGCCAATCATTGAAAATGAAGCTTGAGTTCAACCCTCCAGTGATGTGAACCCAAAACCCACGCACAGAAGTCGCTAGAGTGTGAAAATGGTAGAGTGCGAACCCCTCGCAGGATCAACCTATAGTTTGAAACCCTTCCTTACTAGTAGCATCAAAATTCCGAGCTCAAAATATGACTCTGTTTCAAATATGGCTGATGGTTCACATGCAAGGATGGTGAAAAGCAAAACATGTGTTATAGCAAAACATGTGTTGCAGCAAAATACTATGAAATCAGCTCACATGTGCTCATGCAATAATACACAACACGTACAAAATGGGATACGTTCCAAGCTGCAGGAATCCCTCTCACCTTTTTGCCTTGTCATCAACAGTGCCTGCATCGGGCGTGGCGCGCATGAAGTTGAGCTTGGATTTCAACGCGTCAGCGCGCATCGATGACATGGACATGGAGGACATGGACATGGAGGGCATAGACATGGTGGGCATGGACATGGTAGGCATGGAAGGCATGTTCATTGCGGCTTTGGGTATCCCCGCAGGTTGACGCGTCGCAACCTGGCATCCACCAGCACGAGCCAGATGAACGAAATCAACAGCATGTGCACGCCTGATCCGCACCAGTATGTCGGTGCCATGCGGGCTACAGTCAGAGAAAACAAAGACCTACGAAACGCACGGCGGCATTCGTGTTTGTCTGCGCTGGCACAAGTGTTCCCATAGCAGATCACTCTGAGGTATCAAATCACTCTGTCTGTTCGCAGGTACAGCATCCTACCTCGTGCACAACATTCAACCAATCGTCCATTGGTGTGTGGTATTACATTTTCCTTATCAACAAAATATAAATTCTGAACCGGGAGCAAGGGATTGGAAGTGGAACGAGTCAAGATTCCCTCGAACAATTTATGTGTGACAGCTTGGTAGGCTTGTACGGCTGGCATTTGCGTAAATTCAAGGTCAGCCAAGGCAGCTGATGAAAATGTAGTGTGCATTATGTTCTTTCATGCAACTTCTAGTGAAAAGATAGTCCTACAATGTCATGCATGCCCAATCACTTTTCAATGCAGGGACAAAGCATACCCCACTACGTCTACTCCACTCCTCGGTGAGCGAAGATTGTTCGGATTTTTTCAAGCCCTGCATCATGAGCAGCAGGGGACAAGACATGTTTAATCAGCTAAGGCAGATTGGCTTTTCAAAGACAAGACTACAACGAGTCTCAAAGGTGCAAAAGCAAAACCAAAACAATGAATTTAAGAGTGATCTACCAAACACAACATCACATGTGCAACTGTTCATCGCCATGCCATGGCTGTGGCTTGTGCTAATGAAATATACCGGCAACACACAGCGGGCTGGCGAGCACAACATAGATACCATTGCTTCCGTAGCTTCAAACGCACTAATCTATGTTTCACTCACCTCGCATGCAATTTTTCATCTCGTAGACAAATGCCATGAATACTCAAAGTCGAGACCCGTGTTTGTACGGACATTCCCAAGCACTCTTTTGCGAGATAAAAACATTCTGATCATCCCCATCGCAAAACAATCCTACGAACAAACAAGCACACAGCTCGCCTTCAGATCCAGAATCGTCTTGAAGTCGGAGGGCGGGCTGTCTGGCAGCAACGCGCGGAATGTATCACACAGGCCCTCCACAGGCGACATGATGACACGCAGCAACGCCTCCGCCTTGCCCATCTCGCGATTCACCATCTTCGTGTAGCTGCACTCAGCCCGTGAATCGAACCCAGCAATGAGTTGAAGCACTGAAATACGCAAACACAGCGCTCTTGCCACGCATCAATAGCAGATTCATCTCAAACCCCACACTGTGGATGGCAATCAAGAATCGCAATGGATGTATACTGTGGTCTATTTGTATGGGATCTTGTAAGCTCAATTGAAATATCATATGCACAATGTTTTATTTCAATTTAGCTTAGAAGTAGCCAGTGAAATGAATACCTACAATGGAACACTGTTCTGCCTACAGGCCAATGTTATCAATCCCAATTATCACTTTGGGAAGCACAAGGAGACTGTTTTGCCAAAGTAGAAATTGGTTGAGAGGTGCACACCTTTGCGGCGCGTGAGCGAGCACACCACCAAGTGTTGGCATGTCCAATAGCAGTTGCTTCATGGCAACCGAGTCCAAGAGAAGCTGCAATGCTAGACCAGAAACACATTCGGGACTTAGAGCAGCAGGTCGTTCAGGAGATGTAGAACAAGGAATCAGTGCCCACAGGGTTTCAAATGTATTGTTGTTTCATTTCGTTCAATCGCTTGGGACGCCAATGGCAAAGTCCTCCAGTCATAGCCACATGAAATGAACAATGTCGCACTACGCACAAGGACATACCAAAAAGAACCCTCCAGCACCTCGGTCTGCACTAGGACATTCAAATTTATGAGATTCGATGGAGTTCAGTGTGGAGGTTCTCAAAGGGCTGAGTGTTGCATGCACATCCGCACCTGCTGCGCTCCGGCTTCAGAGAAGCGGCGGCACTTTAGAATGCTCTGGTACACTCTTGGCACAATCGACCTGGCAATCCACACCGAGAACAGAGTCCCTTCACAAACTAGACATTGAGTTGAAAACAACATCACCAGTGCACGGCACTGGCTTACATCTTACCACAGCACACTCTGCCTTACAGTAGTCGTGGCATCCATGTGCTTGGAACTCGAGCCTGATACTACAGGCACATCCAGGCACACATCACCTTCCTAATGCTACATGCAAAAGCCTAAATCTGCGTGTTTCACATCACATCCAGGATTCGGATAAGCTATTATTTTTCCATCTTGATACATTCATACGGTACACAACCTGTTTGATTGAAATCCAAATCAATCCATGAAACTTAGGAACTGTGATGTAGTCACTTTTTCTTGGCACCCAGTATTGTACAGAGGTACGCACGTGATGAATTTCTCGCAGAAGAAGCAGAAGTACGTGCTGTTGATGATGCCTGCAATCTGAGGCACGATGTTGTTCAAGATGGAACTGATGTTGCTCACGTACCTACACAAGTCACATGGTAACACATGCAGCTTTAGAAAATGATTACCCGGTTGGTCTCAGTCAGGGTGGCAGATTCTATGGGTGCAGCAAAATATCCGTAAATATTTGAATGACATGCGCAGTAGACCAAAGGCAAAGCATCCATCATTTCAGGGTCCCGCATTCTAACCTCCTTCCGTTTGATATGATCCTCCTTGCACCGACCGTGCGTGCATCATGACAAGAGAGTGCTCCATACAACGGTGAACGCTGCAAACACACGTTGCACTGTCATCGCGACGGTCTGTCCAGATTCCGTTCAAGCGCGCCGTGTTGGGCCTCTATACGTGACGGGAAATCACATTGCTCAGAACACTTTCATTAATCTCAAAGACCCAAGTGCGCGAGCAGTGCACCACTCAAGAAGCATCGCAGCGTGCGTGCAACGCCATCCTGCACAACCACATCAAGCAGACGATAGGGGAAGCGAATGATTTGGAGGGCTAGTACACCTAGCCCCACTCATGCGCGGCACCCTCTCCGCGTACATAAACATCTGCATAAACACGAGCCAAGGCACGAGTTGGAGGACAAGGCGCGCACTGAGACTGGTCGCCTACGGCTTCGATGGTGCTCCAGGACATCTTCACCAGGCTGGTCAGCTGCTCCTCCAGGCGTTGGTCCATGGTCTGCACCAGCACCTGCAGGGAGCGCGTAATCACCCTGCAGGAGCAAGGTGCGCGCACATCACACTCCCTCAATCGCGCCGTCGACATCCAGGATACAGTTTTCTGTTCAGACCGACTTTCACACCCAACGACGGGGTCCGGGAAACTCCAGGATTCGACCCAGGACTAAGACTGTCAGCCAGTTGTTGTTTTCGATTTTGTCTTGGGGATCATCATTGCCAGTTGACGCATTTCGGGTATTGATTGTCAATATCATACTCATCATTGCGAATCCTATCATCATTCTGCTTGGACGCATTTGTGTACCCATCGGAATTGAAGACATCATGACCGATCATGTTCGAGTGCGTCACGAGCACAGCGCGCTCTGAGTTCTTGCTGATTGAGTCTTTGGGTAACTAGAAATCATCTGTGTATTGAGTGCTGTGTTGCAGGACATGAATCCTTCACGCAAGGCGGCAACCTGTGATATGATGGACCATAATTTGTCCTTTATCGCGGAGCGCATATGCATGGCAAGCAATAAATTCACATCGACTTTGGGGACATCCCGTAAATCCAACACTCAGCATTGTTCCCGACTAGGAACGAGAGAATCTTATGAATTTGCTATCAATCAATGAGCTTGTGTAAACCTGTCTAAAATGAACATTAATTTGTGGTCGTGAAGCAGTCCTGGATAGCTGGTCGGTAACAGAAGGGACCAGGATGCTTGAAGGTATGTCGCGCACCCAGAAAACTCATCCTCCTCCCCGCTCATGTCGATGTTATCCGAAAACGGCTTGTCAAGAACTCTGGCAATGGAGTCCCCAAGAGGTTGTACCTGCAAAAGCCGCATGGAGTATCTTGAGTATACACATGAATAAAGTATGCACATGACGATCAAGCCCTAAGAAGTAGCGCCAACTGTCATATGCGGATGTGGGAAGTGTTCATGCAACATCACAACATCATGTTTGACGTATACACCGTACACCTTGGCGCACTCTAGGGAATGGTTTATGTAAACAAGGAACGAAAAGCATGCATGCCCTGTCAGAAGTAGCAATACAACACACCGTCTCTCGGCAGTACTCGGCAGTGTTGACGATGAAGCATATGGTGCAAACGTCCCTGATCAAAAGAAACAAGTTCAGCATACGCATCGATACTGGCATCAAAGCAATAGGTTTATATTCAATGCGGAACAACATATGCACGAACGCAAGCTAGTTCCAGAACGATGATCCTCAAATCAAAGTTGCATTAAAAAAGAACTGATGCATAGGTTGGTGATGACAGTAAGCAGAATGGAAGCATTGGGGTCGGTTGCGCACTTGTCAGTTGGCTTCGTTCCTGCAGTAACCCTGGATATGAACCATACCAATACAATCCAAACTCAGCCTTGACCCACAGTGCACACCGAAAAATCACTGTATGCAAATGGCAGCACATCCTAAGGCGCAGCGTACAATGCATCATCAATCAGTCATTCTGTGGAAACAAACTGTCCAAAAACCCAATTTCTTTACATGCAGTGCGTGAACATGCGCAGGCACTTACGTAGGCACCTTGGCAACCATTTTCTGCGCAAACGTCCTGAGCACTTTTTGAAACACCTGTTTATCCACCCCGAGTTCATATCTCAATTGGACGACCGGACACATCGTCTATTGAGAATTTAAGGAATAACCGACTTGACGGTCATGTAGGTACAGCCATTCGGGATGTATTCGGAGAGTGCGCACGGAGATACTACAAAAAGTGCGCTGCTGGGAACATGACTCATGGCATAAACAATAGAGAGAAAAAGTGGCAATGATGATTGATATTTTTGTGGTACAACACGCCTGACGCAAGGTCCATTTCATGTGGGTGTGTATTGATCAGGAGGCTTTTCTTACGGACGCCAAGATGCCTGTGCTTGGTATCCGCTTTGTGATCAATTGTCCATGTCTGACCTAGTACTTGGATACTCAGGGTTACATTGCGAAGTTATGGTTGAGCGCATGACGCAGTTCACATGACTTCCAGCAACTCATGTCCCTACATAGCTGAGTAAATCGATGTGCACATGTATGGGTCATGACCCCTGCCCGATGGACGGGAAAGCAAATTAATTCACTTCCTTTGGAAAACTTCACTGATGTCTAGAAAACAAGTACTGATTCAAATAAACGTGCATTGCATACGCATGTGAAACAAAGAGTGACGGAGGCCAGCTCTTGAGTTTCAGCTCCGATATGAATTGGTCCGCTCAATATGGACATGGCATACGAATTGCCGATGCCACACCTGATACAGGAGGAAGAGAGTCTCTCGTCTTGTAAGCTGGCTGCAACGTTTGTACACTTTCTGCACTCAAAAAAACCCGGTTCCAGAAAAAAAAGGGCTCAGCTTGAACAATACCATTTCTGAGGTGCGAGATACCGTACAGAATCATTATCGACCATGCTCATCGTCTTTGATAATCGCAACGGAAGCAACTTTGGAAAGATCTTTGTCGCGCTGTCATTGACTTAGGCAAACCAAGATCAAAGCTTCAAGATTCGGAGGACGATCTTTGTTTATCAAATAATAACAACAGGACAAACACAGCAACTTCGATGCAATACGATACTCATGATAATGGCCTTGAACAGTATTCATCTAATTGAATCCGAAGAATAACCCAGATGGAACCCAAAAATCCGCGCCTACACCATCTTGTAGACATTCCAGCCCCCCTGGTGCAGCTCAGAGTGATGTTCAGACATCTAACGATTGCGCTAACTGCGCCTAGACCTGCGGGAGGGGTACCTTAATATTCAGGAAGAGCTCCGGAGCCATCCCAAGAACCTTGGTGTCGCGATTCTCCTCCACAGTCCACTTCTCGTTGGCCACCAGCTCGTCCAGCAGTTCATAGAAAGACCTACAACACACACATTCCAGCTGATATTGCGCACAGAGGGTTTGGAATAGAATAGATGTGAATACATACGCATGTAACGCTGTCAGTCAAAATTCATTGCTTTGCCTCTTGCTGCTATCTGTATTCAGGTTCGTCTGCCACGTCAGCCTATATCATGACTTCTGGATGGTGGAATAAGGATGTTTGGTCGTTTAAACAAAGGTTCATACCACAACGCAGTGGTAAGGTACATGACCAGGCAAACCAAGTTTATATTGCATAGTCTGTTAGGAAAGAATCAGAATATGACCATGACAACACCGTTCATGGACCACATGGCCAGGAGTGTCAGATTCGAACAAAACCGCTCTCATATGAACCGTTGATATACAGAAACTAGATGGACAGGCACAAATGTAATAGCATATTCTATGGTTGACTTCTGCCGGATGTCGATTCACGGCTGTGAAGGAACATACACAAACAAATTGTCTCTGTCTTGCGTCCTTCATACGCAGCTGGGGGCTACAATGCTGAAGTTTCATGCAAGACTGGAATGGAATGAATGCTGAATTAAAACCATTTAGGCTGATGCATGCGCATGCCCTCTAGGGAGGTTTGCTGATTGGTTGCACGACGTTGATGATGACTGGCACTTTCCTCATCTCCATCAAATTGGGCATGTAATCATGTCACACCTGGGTTAACTTTGTTTTCTATGAGACACATTTCAATTTCAGACTTAACATTCACAATTGGCTGCACGTTTGTCTGTGCATACACAGCGGGGAGTACAGTGCAGCGGGCTGCAGAAGCTTGGTCAAGATATGCATGCATGTCAGCTGAGTAGAGACACACAAATGCTTATTCGTTCCTATTGTTTGCGATTTCGCCGCAACCCAGTGAGCTTGGATACTTCTACGCACACTCATCTGAGTTGTGTATCGACACACAGAGGCACACACTGGATGGATATCAGCATATATGGGGGAAAGGCTTAACTTTTATCATGCAGAATATCAGCTGACCTTTCCGAATGGGACGATGGTTCATGTCTTCTTGGAACCTACACTGTGTATATAACCTGGTACACGGACTCTCAGATTGATGATATACACAGCTGCATATATATCATCATAGGGACACAACCCCTACCCACAAGGAAGTAAGCCATACCAACCGAGTCACGCCCAAGATTTTCCCACCGCATAAAGTATCATGTTCCAGTGTCATAGAAATCTCATGTTCCAGGCAAAACACGCATAGCGGGACATTCAAGTGTACATATTTTCTCGCCCCCATGAAGTGATCATGTAACGTTGTGTACCCCTCTTGGCACAGCTATGGTCCATGGCCGGTGACTCGTGACCTGCCACGCAGCCTCGCAGTACACCTCCAACCAGAGTCAACCAAACCAAGATTACACATGAGCTGCCTCACTCTGTGCATTATCATGCTGCACGGATTCACGATGCATACCAGAAGGTACTGCAACTAAGGTCGCGGGGCGTTCATGTTGCGCAGCAGAGTACAGAAAATAATTTCGTTGGTTGATCCACGGTCCACAAGAAAGAAGACTTGACGCTCTGCACGGTCGTGAACCTGCTGTAACTCTTGTTTGCGCAATCGACAGATACCTGGGTATGGCACCGGTTTCAGCCCTTGCTAGTCAGTGACTGAAGCGCCGGGCTTAGAGCTCCATTGAAATCTGATACTTCTGTTTCCGACTGGATGAACAAGCATACGGACACGAGTCAAACCCACTGCACAGGAAGCCACGTCAATTCAATCACACGAAAAAAAATCCACCACTGCATACTTAACTTTGAGCCACCAGATATCTTCGTGATTGTTTACGTGATTGGTATTATCACTCGCAAAGAATATCACACGTCAAGCCAGCATGGCCTTTTCCAAGTTTTCGGTCGAGAAATGTATGTATCCATGCCAAGGCTCGAAATCGGGCAAGCCGCATCAAGCCGACGCACTACCAACTAGGCTATCCGACATGATCAGCATATAGTTTCCTTTTAGACCTAAGTACTAGGTCCAACACAATATCCCAAACAAACATGGCTCCTTTGCGATGGATGCATCAAGTTGTTTATGTCGTCAACTTCGCCTCTGGTTAGCACCGGGGTTCACGAAGATATTCATCCCGAAACGCACCATCCAGTCAACGAGCTACACAAACACCGCTTCCCAATAGCCTTCACAACTCTTCAGTGGGTCTCGGCACCTTCTGCACCCTCCCACGAATATTGTCCTCGCGTGTGTTCGGTACCGTGAACGGCAAAGTCATGTGATATGCAAGGTGACCAGTGCATTGATACGTTGAAAGATGTGCGTTGTGTGCTACAACAGAAGCACGACTTTGTTGCAGGTTGACCAACACTCCACACTCATGTCTCGCCTGCGGAAATCGAAAAAACAGGGGAAGAAAGACCACCAGCAGCGCAGCTCTGTTCAAAGTCAAGGACCCACCTCTCTTCCAGGTCCACGTAGGCCTTCAGGTGCGGCTCGAAGCATGAAGATATGGACCCTTTGAAACTGGCGCGTGCGGCCGCCGCCACCGCCCCAGCCATGGGAAGCGCTTTGCTAGTGGTGTCGTCGCCCTGAGCGCAAAAATGTGCCGTCCGTCATGTTGTCACCCCCCCAAAAGCAACGCTTTATGCCACAACCAACAAGTTGGGAGAAAACAAAGAACACTGCATGGGCATAATGTTTTTGTAGGGCGGTTCTGAGTTCAGCAAGAGAGGGTGTGCTGCCGGGTGCGTGGGCACGCGGCACCCTGCGTTGTGTGCATGCCTATATTGAATTTGAAATCAAAGCAATGGTTCTGTCAAGAGAACAGACTGGCGCATGAAATGTGCAAGCGATAGGCAAGCTCGCATGTGGTGCTTTTCATTCACTGGGCATGGTGTGAACCTTTGTCACAGAGGCGCTGTGCGCAACTGCACCCTTGCTGATCGTGTTTCTCTTGGACAGACTGTTCTTCGGATTAGTTTGGATATCGGATTGTGGTGCGGATTAGCGGAAATGAACTAGCTTTCATGTCGCTGTTGCTGGAATACGGGATTCTACAAACATCTAAATAATGCCTCCTTTTCGGCTCAACGTCGACAAATTCCAAATCAAGCAACTACTTTACACACTCCCAAGACGCGTGCACAAACGCGCGCACACACAGATGAACACAGACGGTTCGCGCCCCAATGCACAGCTATGAACACAACATCACCTGCTCACAAATACAGACCACGAGGGACCCACCTGGCGCAAGCGCTCATACTTGCCCCGGACGCTGGCTGCAGTGGGGTCGTTGAGCTCGGGATCTTCATCTCCCGCCTCTTCCGCCTGCATCCAGGCAAGCGCGCAGAGAACTCTCGCAAATGTCAGCACCAACGAGACATGACCTTGTGTCGCCTTGGGAAGGGAAAAGAAGGCATCCCAGATCCATCTTCTTGATGGGCAACAAGGAGCTGGTGATGTCCCAGACGTGCACAATTGTTGAGTTGCGCAATCAAGATGCAAGCAGCGCGCAAGGTTGTGTTTTGTTTGATAGAATGTCCGAGGAAGGGTGCTTGGTCAAAACAAACAATCCAGACGTCGGAGAATCCTAGGCCCCGACGGTCGTAATCAAAGTTGCAGACGCATGCTGAAAAACACACATGGGCGGCCTTTGGATGGGTTGAGCGCATCGGATTCTTGTGTATGCGCAGAAACACACGCATTCTGTAAATCTCCAGACCAGCAACTATTGATCACAATCGACCCCCCCCCTCCCCGCCCATGTAAACAAAGACACAATATAACCACAACAACAGCAAGCATTGAAATCCTTGACGAATGAGTTCCAATACCTTCTAAGACCCAGCCTCTGGAGAGATTCTGTGAGCGCATGCACATGTTGGTCCGAAACTTCCTCACACGTAATTTCCTTCACAGGCTCTCCGATTCAATTGAGAGTTTTGCACTTCGCAGGAACACTGTTGCCAGCCCACATTTACACCAGCAGCGGGCCACCGGCAGCATGTTCAAATATAGACGACCTGGAGCTGCAACACCTTTGCCTAAGCCTCTTTCCGAACAGGATTGAATGAACCATCCATTGGATCATTGTTTGTTGTCCATTGTTTCAGCTGCTGAAAGCGTAGATGTTGCCTCTCCCACCTGATGGTGCGTGTCCTGCCCGCCGAATCGCTCCTCCAGCTCTTGCTCAAACTCCAGCGTCTTGTGCAGAGCCTGTAAACAGCACAAACGGTCATGTACTAGGTCGTATTGTTCACCCATCCGCAAGAATTTTGCGCAATTGACTGCAAGGACCCCCTAATGCCACCTGGCGACGGACCATTCGACGCTCAGATCTGACTCAGCGACGTCTTCAGCATCCACTGAACTCCCGCACTGCAGCCTGATTCGCGCTCACCTTGCAAGACGATCCAGGGAGAAGTGATAGCAACAACATGCATGCCACGGCTGCAGAAACCTGACAGGCGTGCGCGAAGAACCGTTCAACCAGCTGCATATTCGGGCCTACCAGCAGAATGGCTTGAATGTTGCCCCCGGCAGCGGCGGCGGCGCCCGTGGTGTTGTCGTCCAGGATCTGAGAGAGATGCGCCCTGAGAAATGAAAACCATCATGCACAAGGCAGCAAGCAACAGTCCAACAGTTGCACACTCGAGGCACGCGACATGAACAGCAAAGACTCTTGTCAATACATCCCTGGTCGAGAACTTTGAAATCAGTTCGCGGGTCCTACGTGCTAAACAGGACGAACGTGTGTGACACTCATGTCCTGACCCCAACCAAACACGCAAGTAGAGCTGAGGCGCTAGGAATGGGACGGTGGAGTCTCTCCGCAAAGAAGACTGATGAAGAGGCTGATGTGGACTGTGCTCCAGCAAAAGGTCATGGAACCTTCAACTGCGTCGGTCAC
>NHOP01000574.1:0-14205 GCA_018697155.1 Pyramimonas parkeae | reverse complement strand
CCTTACTATATGTATCCTCATTGTTTACTTTTTCGTTTTGCGACAGGCGAGGGGCAGCCAGCGTGCGCAAACCTCCGGCTGGCGGCCGCCGTACTCTCGATGCACAAAGTAGACTCGCAGCAGCAGGCCTCTCAAGAAGCGCGTCACCTTGCACTTCACCGTGGACTTCTGCCGCGATATCTCCTCGAAGCTCTCCTCCACCGTCGTCCATCGCTCTTCGTCCAACCCGAACCTCGGCAGGAGCTGCAGCGCCACCACAGAGACGTCGAGATGAAGGGAGCCTTAAGCACAATCGTGCAGGTGGCATGGGGTGAGAGGGCTTAGGGTGGAGGCTTGGGCCCATGCCTGGGGCACCTGGTGGCGGTTTGGAGCATGATTCATTGAACGCACCATACCACTTTAATGGGTAGGTAGTCCGTATCCGATTTGGTTATGGATATGCTTGCGAACTATGCATGCTCGTTCTATGACGCCGTCTGTCGCCGGATCACAATATCCATACAAGCTCTTTCCCAGAGACGACGCCGACCCGCACAACCACGAATCGTACAAGATCATAGTTCGGGCTTGTGCCACAAAACAGTACACGCACATTGACGCTTGGCTCGCACAATTCTGCTGGTTCAGTTGCTCAACATGCTTGACCCAGGGCGCGCTACGTGTAGTCACACGTGGTAGGGCTGAGCTCCGCCGATTGCGCGCGGTGAATACTGACAGTCCACACCCGATTTTCATGCCACACTTGGTAATGCAGGACAGACATGTGAACTTTTCTCAAGAGAAGCCCCCAGTATGACGCAACATCCTCGCGCAGGCAACATCCTCGCGCAGGCACCAGCGAAGTACCACCCAAGGCAGCATCCAATGCAAGAACAAAACACTGGTGCCTCAAACAACTGGGTCAAAGGTTCAGCAGGAGGTGCGAGCGTAGCCTCTTGGACAAGGGTCCATTTGAGTACGCATGTACGAAATGGTTTCTATGTTGTAGTTGCTAGGCACAGGAACGCTGATAGAAACTGAGAATCTGAGGAACAGGAAAAGTCCTCAACCTGATCTGGTACATCGTTATTCGTGCAGCTCCCATCGCGTGGCAAGCAAACAGTTGCATCAAGTTGCCATTCCATCCTTGTGAATGCCGCGGTCGCAAATACAGAAATCAGGCCAATTGCAGTTAGATGGGCATTTAGGGAGAGATAAAGACTAGGGTCATGGTTGGATTCGAGATCTACTTCATACAGCCTAGAGCAAGGATGTGTCTTGGGACTTTTGCGCCCTCGTACATGCAGCACCAAATTTAAAGTAATGAAAAATCAGCACAAACATCGTGATGGGAAGCTTGACATGCAGCTCTAAAACAAGGGAGCAGATTCGCATGAAAGACACATTTTCTGGAAAGCATTGAAGCAAATCTTCACCAGTATCTCCCTATTTTCACCTTCAATATCGCAGCTTGCAAAAGGAAAAGTAGAGCATGGCTCCCACAAAGATTTCATGAAATTCAAGCGCATACAGTTCATGAGCCCACTACAATTAACAGCTATACTGAAGTACACATGGCATATTGTCCATCAGCTACAATGTGCCACAATGAACACACATAGTTTCATGATTGTATGAAATAGTAATAAAGAATTCAGTTTACATGAAGGGGGGGAGGAGATTCATTCTCAGGTTCATTCGTGGTTCCTAATGTCTTCACACTAAATTTTAATGTGGAGTGAGTTTTTCAGATAGTTTCGTCTTCTGTCCCTATAGCCTGCATTCAATATCCACAGGCACAGAGAACGGGCTTCTGGATGAATGCTGATTCGCGAATCCGTGATATTTTTTCACAAGGTTGATACCATGATACTCTTCTGTATTAAACTTCAGTCCATTGAGGCAGGGAGGCAATGCCGCTGTATAAGAAAAGAATAACGACAAAAGAAACAGAGCACCACCTCGAGCTTCACATCCGCCCAACGCCAGAATGGAATCGTGAATTTCGCAGTGCATAAGTGCAAAGTCGATGTTCACTATCCTGCTGTTTGATAGGTGCTGAAAATATCTGGTGGCGCTACGGGTCCGTGACTGTTGGGCAGTGGATCGCACTCAGTCAAGAGGCTTTAATGCCAGAGGCGCATGCATGTGCACTGCTCACTTCCTAGGAAGGAACATCACTTTCTCCCACATAGTATTGGGCGAAGTCACGCCTCACCACAGCTACTGCTGCGTCTGTGATTTTGTTCCGGGAAGGTAAAAAAATATAAGTTTGCGCTTCCAGATTATCATGCTGAAAGTGTCCCTTGTTGTGCAGTCGTATTCAGATGTCCAGAATAGTTCGCTTTTGATGCACTCATACAAACGCAAGTAATTCTAGCTATCATGGCTTACATGTCGCAACTTTGACCAGTGTTCGTGAAGAAGAGAGTATACAAACGTGGTCTGATGTTCCACATGATGCAGGACAATGTACTATGCACCGAATGCCAACTATAGGAACATGCTCGATGCCAACCAGGACTCGCGAAAAAGTCTGCCAGAGTGCAAACACTTTGCATGTACGGGGGATCAATTCAAACTTACCAGCCGCAAAACATTTGTTTAGGTACGAAGGGATACGCACAAAGTCGCGAACATCCTTGAACGTCGTTTTGTTCCGGTCAACTTTGGTTGAAATAACTGCCGGCGCCCACTCTGCCTTGCCTGTGAGACAAGCGAGCTCCAGCAGCACAGTGGCATTTGCATCTGTCGGCGCTATTGGTGATGGGGCGTCCACCACGTCGTGCCTCGATTTGGGAGGCATGATGATCACACCCCTGCATCATCACTTAATAGGTCAGGAAATGAGTCTCTATACAATTCAAAGAATGGACATCTGTACCATCACCTGGACATGGCTCAATCGCACAAAGTGCGTACGTGTGCATACGATTGCCTGCTCCTATAGACTTGTCCTGTTTGTGCAGGATTCAAGGAAATATCAGGATAAGGTGGCCACAGTGACAGCGCAGTGGAGAATTTTTGCGCTTCACGAATACTGCATCCTTTGCTGGAACCAAGAAGAAACAGTACACGGGGTCCGATTTGTCAACACACTGCCCATTATTCAGTTTAAACGGACGAATCTCACCACCTACAAATTACTGTTATCTACAAAATTACATTACACATGGTACGGTCAACATCAAGCGAATACGCAACAACAGAGAGAACGGGCCTGCTTGTTTGAAAGCCCGAACAGGAACACGTTTGCACAAAGTTCAACGAAGCATTCATGCAGATATCATGGAGAAAAGCATAGAGAGGACATCGTCACGTTGGTTTCATCTCCCCTACATTTCGAACCTTGACATACCTTTATTGGAACAGTTGTGAACAACTAGTTTCTTGGAAGCATGATTGACGTTTGCAAGATATTCCTGGCAAGATACAGCGGCACGCTGGAAAGGCTGTGTCCTCCCACGACTCGCACACAAACCGCGACTGTAGGCAGAAACACAAATGAACTGTCATTGAAATTCGCAGTGTATATCACAATTGATGACATCATAAAGCCAAGGCAAGCTGACTCAAGCCAGGTTGAACCTGAACCAACTAACAGAATACTGATGAGTGAAGGATCTGTTCAAGCCTTGCCGCAAATTTCTTTCATATAGCCCTGTTTCATCATACTGATCTGCATCAGTATTTGAGCCTGAAACTTGTTCCGGTTTGCCCGGCCTATTGGCTTACCCTATTGCTCTTCGCTTCCCCTACCCTGAAAAAAATCAACAGATGTATTCGAAACCAACTTCAACAGGCATCTGAAAATATTCTGAACAGGCATTGCTCTTATCATCAATTTGTCTTGATGTTCAAATATGCAAGCTTAGAAGAAAGCTTACAGGGTGCTTAATCAGAAAGTTGAAAGATCCAATCCAACATTGAAATGACACCCCGTCATCTTGTTTGTCAACCAGAGATATCTCGGAAGAAAGCATTGTATGTGTTTTCATAAGCTGAGTATATAGCGCCAATGGTCACCCTTTCTTCCAATCACGCTAATACGAAGCTGTCTAAAGCCGTACACATTCCAGCGACTATTGGCTGAGCGAATGTCATACCTACAATTTCCATTGCAATTTGTGCTTGCATGAACGTCCATGTGCACGAGCAAATCCCATCGATAAAGGGGGACTTTTATCCTACAAAACACGTTGGATAAACGATTCCTGGAAAGGCCCACAGGGTTGGAAGGATTTTCATCCGATTCAGCAACTCGCTTGGAAAAATCACTTCTAATCCAGAACCTAGCTAGTATTAGAGAAATTCTCACCAACAAGCGGGCGTAAACCTACGAACAACGAAACGAGCGCGGGCTCGCAGCATTCGCTTATTGCTAACGCTTCCTCATGCTAGGCTGCAATATGCTAGCAATATACTATCAAAGTACCATGTGGACTGCCACGCGTCGTGTTTGACCAAGGTCTGTCGCATTGCAGCGTGGACATACGTGCGTCTTGTAGGCGCTCAGGCGGTATTCTGGTATGACTTTTTGACCCCCAGCTATCATCGTAGCTGTTTATCTGAAAATCACTAGCTAATCGAAGAACACCCGCCCAGCGTGCCGGGCCTCTGCCATCAGCCGGGGCAGTACCCATCATGGTGATCTTCAGGCGGTGGCAAAACTCCGTCACGATGGTGTAGGATATGTCGTGACACCTACACATGGTCGGATTCGATGGTGATGAGGTCAGCAGGTGCATGGTACGATGCTCTTTCCACTCGGGTGGGGAACATTCGAAGTTGAGATGAATGAGCAGGTACATTCCTTATCCCCGTCCAAACCAAGTGCGGCAGATGAGGAATAGATTTTTTTGTTCGAATCCCATCACTATGTTGGGATCCCAATACCTGCCTTTAGTGTGTTTCCACTACGGCCATACGTTCATATTTTCCCAAACAATATTTTTTCCTTAATCCCACAGCATAACTACGCATGCTGATGTTCCCTAGGATCCATGCACGCGGTCACGCTTGTTCCCAGATGTGGGTGATCGTGTGCGGCACCAAATACATCAAGCGACCTCTCATGGGTACGAGATGTTGGATAATCTACGGTGAAACTGCATCGCCC
The DNA here is from genome assembly GCA_018697155.1 of Pyramimonas parkeae. Classification (NCBI taxonomy): domain Eukaryota; kingdom Viridiplantae; phylum Chlorophyta; class Pyramimonadophyceae; order Pyramimonadales; family Pyramimonadaceae; genus Pyramimonas; species Pyramimonas parkeae. Next base: position 9,107 of record NHOP01000574.1, on the reverse strand, counting down.
GTCACCTTCAAATATGGAGAGCGTATAAATCGATCCATACAAATTCATACGATGGGGAAGAGTTGTTCAGGGGAGGATTCCAACATATGCGTTGACAAACCACCCAGTCGCTTAATGATTTCATATGGGGTAGCGTACACAACCACCATGACAACTGACACAAGTTCTTGTTTTTCCTCAGATGGGCTCGCGACTAGTTCACTCCCGACATCTAGGGTGGTATTCCGATTTTACGGTGAAATGCCAAGTTTGCATTCGAACTTCTGGGCCACCTGGGTTCGAAATGAGTAACATGTAGGAATCGTCACTCGTAAAAGGGTTGGAGGGTATAACTCTCGACCCGCGGTGTACCTCAAGCTGCTGGCAACAACCTGCTGAAGCACGCTTCTGGGTTTTCCATCGAGCCTCCGGTACGAGCGCCGGATTTCGCTCATGCGGAGTGTGATATGTGCTGTTTGCTTGATGCTTCCGATACTCGCACGCGTTAGGTATTGCGAAAGGGGGATCGATTGAACTGTAGGGCGCTGAGAACACCCTAGCGACATGATACTGTGTACAAGGCGCGAAGTCGAGCGATTCAACCTTTGTGAAATGAGTCCTTTGCAGTGATATAATTTCAATCCATGTTTTACATAGTTTTCCACATTATTTCCAGGTTGACGGTGGTTTTGTGGGTGACTAGACGTTAGGAGTGACGGTTGTGAGGGTTTTAAGTGGGTTTTCAAGTTGGAAGATGTGATCGACACGAACACATAGGTGTTTGAAAAGGCTCTTCAACGTCTTTATTTCCTGTATGAGTTATTCGCATACGTATTTACATTGCACATATTGCGCTTGCTGGTGTAAACGTCCATTCTTCGCTTTTTCTTTCACTTGTGTAGGTTGTGCACCGTGGGCCTCTTGAATCAAGTGTCGATAGCTGAATGCGCAGCACGTATGCCGATAAGATTTGCGATTTGTAAGCAAGATCTTCGCATATAATTTCATTTTGACGAGATAGATGTCGTTTGATCGGATTCGACAATCAAACGACGAACAACCTTTGGATCTATCTCTTCCCTTTCTTTATCTCGCAAGGTTGTTCAACTCGACATTTGGTTCCGACCACTCTCTCTGGATGTACACCGAACACAATCGTTCGAGGATCTGATTTTTTTCTTTCCGAGCGCGGAAAGTACTTGTGGAATTTGGTGATGTCATTGCAGTTGTGGGGTGGATTATGTGGATCAGATCTGTCGTGGACACTCAACCTAATCTCCACAAATAGGGCCTCCCCGGTACAGATGGTTCCGTGTACGGTTCATTGATTTACACCTAAATCATGTGACACAATGATTCAGGTGTATGTTATTTTGATTGCCTTCGTTATCGTGCCAAACCACACCACGGTTTCCGACTTCGAAGCAGACCCCAACCCTCGCAAATAAACCCACCCACCCAGAACACAAATGGATAGCGTTGTTGCTGAGTTGCTCGAAGCGTCACGCTGGTATATGAGATACAAATGGATTCAGCTGCTATTTTCAGGCTCCATGTCAGGATTGATCACCAAAATTAACCTCCAGAATGCCACACTGCGCTGTTGTTAAAAGTGAGCGCATAGCACCCACCCACGTTTGTTCTAGTAGTCGTTGAAGTTCGCGCAACGGTTTCATGACTATCGAATCAGGTTGTTTGCAAAGGTATTTATTTGATTTTCAAGCTGTTATTCTGACGCGCGTGTCCACAATTCCAAGGTAAATCCTTATCGCAAATATCGAATGTCGCTGGGCAACGGACACTTTTTGGTTGAAAGCGAACTCCGCGTGGTCTGATGCTCAATAGCCAGCAGACGATCTGGGGACTGTGAAAAAACATAGAAAAACATATTAGAGGGCATGATTATCGGGTATTTCGCTCATTTGGGTTGACACAAATCGTGTAGACGTCGATAAAGCCGTGTTGATAACGCACAGATTTGCCTGATCTGCGGGTCTCGAGTTGACTTGGTGACCTAGGACATTCTGCAGACGTGACAGTAAGCTTCTACCTCTTGGTACCTGTAGACCATCGGAAATTGTTGGTTCTGGGTACACTAAGCCCCTTGATGTAATTGTAAATCGCCTTGTTTCTGTACTACCTTTTCAATTGTTTTGTGTTATCTTACATATGATACGAATTTAGATGAAACAGGCTGTGACATGTAGGTCGACTTTTCGTGTTCGACCAAGTTCGAGCATCTACGAAGTAGAAAACAGGGATATGAAGCACAATGGGATATGTTATGGTTGTTCACCTTCCTTTTGATCAGTCATCATGATTTCTTGTGTTGAAAGAGTGTGTTTTGTTGTTTCAAAAAGGATTTGTGCAGAACGGCAAATCAGTTCATAAGTGTGAAATCAAACAAGGTGATGTAAATTAAACAAACATCTATGTGTTGTGAATGTCCTTATCTTGGTCAGTCCTGTTATTTCATTTTCTCATGCTGGTTGACAAGGCGAAGACCCTGCTAGTGCACAACTGAGTTTCTGCGGTTCAGCCCGACGGTACCGACTTTCTTATCTTGTGGAGCAACAATCAATCATAATTCCATGCAGAAGCATCTACCACATCACGATTGGATGGGCTCACAGAAGAATGTGCGTACATCCAGTTGTCGTAGAAGCATGAGCCGCCTGCAGTCATGGGCGTTTGGGATTCGACTGTCTGCGTGACGTTGTTTATTTAGTAGTGCGGATAGCTAGTGCTATATAAGATGGGAGCCCAGCTTAGGACCCGATGATCAGCTTTCTGTCTTTCTCGCACATCAAATTTCTCATATTGCACTCTCCTTCTCCCAGGTGAACTTTGTGATTGTGTCTTCACGACACCTTCTGTATAGCTGTGCACAAACGTGAAGTGTTCAAAGATTCATCAGAGAACGATTTCTAGGTTACCAAAAATCTTTCGAGGTCTTGTGGTGAGATTTCCTGCTACAAGGATATAGGTATGGCTAGTCATGATCAATGCACCTGCTCTATTTACTTCATCACTTTTGAGGTACGATTCCAGAACTCTGACGCTGGTGCAGAGTTTGAAGGAGTATGCGCATAGAATAGTGTGGAGCACGTGTTTATGAGACTACAAGAAGTGTCTGCATTCCATAGCATGTCGGAGGGACGGACAAATTGACACGTAGATTCAATTTCCCTGTGTCTTCAGTGGCCCCTTGCAGATTGAAAATCCACAACAACTTTGCCGGTTTTTGGGTTGCGCAGCCAAGTTGCGTGAGCGTGTGAGCAGCAATGAGTGGAGGTTATGAGGGCCCACCACGCGAGCGTCGTGGATTCCGAGGCACAGCAGAGAATGCCAAAACAGTGATGTGCACACGCTTTATCTCGCCTGAGGGTTGCCGCTTTGGCGATAGATGCAATTTTGCACATACTGAAATGGAACTTAAGCCCCGCCGCAACCGATATTCTGGGCAGGTGTGTGGTCAAAACTAGGTTGGCCTAGATTTCCTATTGGTCAAACAGCTTTTACATAGAGACCCTCATCTGCAACTTCAGCTCTCGCCAACATGTCCAGATGGATTATGAAATTCTTCACCCCTTTTGGTGTGTTTTTCTTTTTCGGAAGGTGCAGTTTGTTGCATACTTCATGCCCTCAATGCGCAGGCAATGATTTGTGCAACGTCATTGTCATGCGATGCTTTGAACTGCCAATACATGGTGTCTGTGGATGAGGATTTGGGAAAGCGTGATATTCGCTCACACACTCATCAGGTTTAACTGCTGAACTAACAGTCATGACGAACTCTTGATTCATAAACGGGTTTTTCGTAAAACGGCTTTACGGTCACCTTCCATCAAAAACTGTGAGTGTAAATGTTGCGCTGATGCATGTTGAAAGACCTAATGTTGTCGTAGCGCAGCTCAGACGATGCCAAGCCGATTGCTTGCAGGGAGGTGACGACATGGCTGATCGTGGTGGTCGCGGGGGCGGTGGTCGCGGCGGAGGCGGCGGTCGAGGGGGCATGCCTGGGCGTGAGGGTGGAGCTTGGGGCGGAGGGCCTGGGGGGGGCGCTTGGCAGGGACGCGACAATGTAGGGCCTGGCGGTCCCAACGGCAACTTTGGCCCCGGGCCTGGCGGGTGGGTACGCATCAGCACCCGCGCGAACTCGTCTTTGTAATTGATTCCCCTCGGCCCTATTCACTTTTTCAGATGCCTTGATTGCGAGAGCCAGCCTACAATCTTAAATCATTTCCTAGCCAGTACATTATCGTGTTTACCTTCAACAGAAAAGCAGCGACGGCACGAGGTATGGAAAGTCTTTGACATCACCGATGCAAGCATAGATGTTGGACAAAGATATATGTGTGGTATAACCATCAAAATGTTTGGTCTCAGGCTTATTTTAATTGGACATTGAAATTTTGATTTGCACAGTTATGGAGGCTACAATGGCGATGATGGACGAGGAGGTGGTCGTGGAGGTGGTGGTCCTGGGGGTGGTTGGGGCGCTCCAGGTCCGTATTTCCTTTTTCCATCTTGCCTTTCCGTTGCTTATTAGGACCAGCAAGTATCTGTTATTGATGAAAAATCATATCTTGTGACACTCAGCATACGATGTGTGAGCACCTCAGCCACCAAGGGCTAGCTCCGGAACCACAGTCTCATAGATTCGTTGCGATGATGATGTGAGTTGATGCCAGTGTGCAGAGCACAGTCCTCCAGTAGGCATTCAACACAACCCTCTGTGGGGTGTGCCTGCCATTCACAAGATGTGTGAGGCGTCCATTGTGATCCGAGGTACATTGATATGCCCTGATGTTCACATCATCAGGTAGCCAGTGAATACAAAGTGCAGGCAAGTTGTGGTTGATTATGCAAAACCATGTTATTGATGACTGTTAACCCTTTCAATCGCGCTTTATTTTTTTTCCAGCAGCCGCGCATAATGAGCTGTCGCATGTATCCGGTTTGTGTGGGAGCGCGAACCCTAACCTTGAGTTACATTCGCAGGTGGATATGGAGGCGCAGGGGGAGAATATCAGCTGTGGGGTGGACGTGGAGATGGAGGCTTTGGCGGCATGGGGGGGAATGGTTTAGGCGGGCAGGGTGGTGGTGCTGCCTGGGGCCAGGGTGGACGTGATTCCTACGGTATGATAATGCGCTGCCGAGAAGTTTCTGTTTTTGGCCTGATCCTCCGCGTGAGAATGTGTCTCTCCATGGCTGTTGTTTATATTGAGTGCAGCCCCATGGAGTTTTGAAACGCAATATCAACAATGTAATTCAAATTCTGGGTGGTGTGAACATGTTTGTGGCCTTTGGACTTCTCTTTGCATTTGAAAGAGTGTCTCTGGTTTCATACATACCAAACCAAGAACGCTGCTTCCAGGTCAGCATCAACAAAACACCCGTGATCATGTGCACAGCATGGACATTTTCTGAATTTGCATTGCAATTTTTACTGTCCAGGCGGAATGTATGGAGGGCGTGGTGGTGGGTATGGCAACATGAACGCCTGGGGTGGCAGCATGGACCCCAACAACCCTCCACCCCGAGGAATGGGCGACTCGGGCCCCTCGCACGGTTGGACCACCCACAGTGCACCAGATGGGCACTGCTATTACTACAATTCTCACACAGGAGTCAGTCAGTGGGAGCGCCCGCCAGAGCTGGATAAACTGGGGTATTAGACCACCTTCGACGGATCATCCCGCCAAGCTCGTGCGCATAGATGATCATCAACCCAGCGCGGTGTGTGAAATTGAAACGGTGGGCACAAGATCAGTGCAACTATCAGTTAAGGTGTGATCTCAGGAAGTTATGGTCGCCTGACGTTCGGCGGCGGATGTGATGATCTCGGAAGATGCATGTTCGCAAGGAGTACTCGATTCCATCGCCGACAAATCATGGTGCCGCTGCGTGTATCACGACAAGACGGTACGATCCATTTTGTGGATGAACCTGCATATGAGACACCTTGTTGCCGCAATTTGTAGAGATAGGGGCTGGTGTGGACGCACCCCAGCTTTAGTGGAAAAGCATACGGATCTTCTGGTGGCTATCTGTAGAGGGTTGTGACCTACCACTGCAAGCTTTTGGCAGTGCACACTCCATTGGAATCGCAGCAGAGATGAAGCAACTTGAGGAGAACGAGAACGCTTACTAGACCTTCCTAGTTGAATACCCAATAGCGTTAGATCTTACTTCGGTCCTCGAAGAAGTAGCGAGAATACTAGCTAGACCTCTCTCCCCCATCCTCGCTCTCATCCAACCACGCAACTCCTTGAGGCAAGTTTTTGGGGCTTCTGCACCGCAAATATAACGGAAGTCAACATAGCGGAAATTGCTGGTGGCCTATGAAAAGTTTGGCAGTGGAGAGTTAACGTAGCAGCGAAGGAAGCGCCTGCCTTAGCTGCTGTTTTCTCCTGTTAGTAATTTGTAGTAGTACAGTAGTGCGGTATTTCAGCAGGCAGATTTTTATAGGAACTGCTGGACACGACCATCCATGTAGGGCACTAGCAGCCGAGACACCCCTATTCTTTGTTGACAATGGGACAGGTAGTTTAGCTTGGTTTTGCTCTAGCAATACTTTGGCATGATGTGTTTAAGCTGCAATGATTGCTACATTGATGAAAGGGGTGTATATTCGATATCCGTTTTTGCATTTCAGAAAAAGTGAATGACACGGGATCGTGTACGGACTGCAACTGTGAAATCAACGCTGCACGTGGGAACAAAGGATGGCAACTTTCGAAAAGACAATGATCCCTCGAACTAGCCTTGTACCTCAACGCTTGATGGATGATAAACAGTTTGCCAGATGTGGAAAGCTATCACAGTACCTGTAATATTTCGGTTTTTCGCAACTTACTGCCATGCGGAGAGATATTTGGTTGATTGGATGACCACCATTCGTAGTAATAAGGGGATCACGCAAGCAACTGCCATCCGCATAACAATGTTGTCGATCATCCATACAATAATATTGATAACTCCTGGTAACCCATTGCTACGCCGACCACTCTGTCGTGATGTTGTGTAATTTCATAATATTTGGGACCGTCCGCAATTTGTAGAAACAAATGAGTGGACTCATCGATGGATTTCTGACTGTCCGGAAGTTAAAGATGCTCAACAAGTGCAACAGTACATATTCCAGTTAGTTTGCACATTCTCTTGCGAAGCAATAGAGATAACATGCAAGGACTCAAGGCCACCATATAAATGCCATGAACAAACAAGGACAATCTTCAAACTCGTCAACAAGATACATGGACAACATGCATCTGGCAGGAAGCATTCGGAATCCGTAACGGCTCTGTCAACACATTGTCCAACGACGCAAGCACATCATACCGGACGCAAGACAGAATATGATAGCTTGGAAGAAAGAGAAGAAGACAATGTACTACTCCTGCAGGGGAAACGGGATGGATTCATATCTGAGTGGAGATTGTGGAAGATGGGCAAACATACCATGAATACATGGAGCAGTGCAGAGTTGAAAATTCAATCGCAGAACATGGATATTATCCAACGGCACTTACTAGTAGGATGATATCTGAGTTCTGTGATAATAATCCAGAGACTTCGCTAAAGGCGAACACGGTGCACAAGGAAGATTCACCGATGGATAAATGGGATGATGACTTTGATGATATATGGTTTACGCACTTTCATATGAAAATATTGGAAATGGACGACAATGTTTTGGAAAGTGTGTTTACAGTAAAGCACCTGACATTGTCCTTAGACAAAATGATGGCTTGAACAGAAGAGTATCATGAACGATCTGAATTACGCATGCTTTCACGGCTGCAATTGGAAGTATTCTGATCATATGCATGGTGATGATACATATGAGAGATGATATCATGGAACATATGCTAGGGAATGGTGGAAAGATTGAAGTGAAAATTACACAAGTATCATCAAAGGTGCACATATTGGTTGCGTGTGTGTTAGTAAAGATGATACTCCTCAAATAAAAGCACGAACAGCACACGAATAGAAATTGCAGCAATTGTTGTATCACAAATGCGGCATAAAGACCAAGCAAAAGTATACATTGATTCTGGAGCAAGCAATAAGGCACTTAATGTCGGATACAAGTGATTTGATTGCGTCATGGAAAGATGATGCACCGAATGTCACGTTCAACACGATAGCAGGAATCCCAATCGCATCACGAGCAGTTGGCAATCCGGAGATCTTGACCAAAGACATTGAAGGCAATCATTCGTGTTGGAAAATTGAATAATGTGTAGTATGTGTCAAACCAACCGCGTAGCCAGTGAGTCAACTAACCAAGCAGCAGGAATGCAACTAGAGTTCGCCATATTTCACAAACTGTACATGTATGGACGCTAAATTGCAATGATATTGATTGTCGTATGAAAAGCGGGAATTTTTCTGGGGAAATCTTCACCTATACAAGAAAAAGGTATGGACACAATTGATGATATTGATATTGCAAAGATTATGGTAGTCACCTGGAGTACGCGCAAATTGGAAGGTAGACAGCAAAACGGCCAATAGGTGACCAAAGACGAAGGCATGATAAACGTGACGGAATATCGAATGAAAACAATGAAAAAAATATATGCAGAAATGGATTTCTACGCCAAACATGGTCTCCCTGTTGGCGAGCTGAAAGATCAAGACCTTCAAATGCATGATGACTGGCAATTCATGAATTCCGAGTTTTATACACTGGTGGAACAGCACTGAATTGCAGCATGAATTGATGTCGATTGGTTCATTGATGGACAGCCTAGATATAGTGGAAATTCGCAACACCACAGATGTCACAGTGAAAAGGATGATGATTCTCAGAATCCATTGTTTGAAGCAAGATTCTGTGGGAGTTCAATTTACAATGTGGACTATAACACAAGAGTACTACGCAAAGCCATTGCACATGACAGCGAAATTCCAGCAAACATATCATTCATTTTTATACTTCCAGTCTGGTAAAGTTTACTGTGGTACGAACTACTGTGACATTTTGATATCCTCAAAGAATATCCAGTTGGATCGAAAACTTTCACCTGTCCAACAAATGCTACATACAAGTAGGAGGACTTATAGCCTGCAGGTCAACAGGGAGGACCAAATAGAGTGTTTCTAAGATGCAC
>NHOP01000573.1:0-14206 GCA_018697155.1 Pyramimonas parkeae | reverse complement strand
ATCCGACAGGGCGCCCACACAAATGCTTACACCTTCGGCAACAATTGCAGTTACATACGCAATAATACCAAAAAAACGGAACTATCATCCTTACTTGTACTGTTTCATGGAATGCATGTTTTTGCTGCTCCATTTCGTCCTGAGCGTTCTGCACACGATTCGACAACTCAGAGATGGCATTGTGCATCTCCAACTTAACTTCATCTTGCCTCTCATGCATGGCGGCTTCAAGGTCCTGGATGATAACACCACATGGTATTCGGGACACAATCAAATCCAAGTTTTTAACTGCTGCAGATAAACGATACCGTGACAATGCATTCTAAGCAAATAACGCCGTATCCAAGTTGGACAATCACGTAATCCGCTTGTACAATGAATGCAATACCATCCTATATGTGCATGTCCCAACCTTCAACCATTCAAAACAAAGATTGTATTTATGTCATCACATCTAACAAAGAACAAGCCATGCACATGCTCTTGCAATTCTTTATCGCAAAGTGGCATGATGATGACCAAGTGCAATGGATTCCATGTCACGTACACAATACACAAAATTTGGAGGATGAAATTGCGTCTGCGCAACAACAATATCCAAAACACACACAGGAAGGTACACCACATCAAATCAGATCTCGGACTTGCCAAAGCCGAGCCCCTCCTGGTCCACTTGCCACAGAAAATCTAGATCAATCTGCGCAAGAAACTCAAATACCATTGCAACCATTTCCCAAAATGATACCCTGGCCGCACAGAGTACGGGCCAACAATCAACCTAACGAGCTCCACAACAAAGACGCGCGAATGAATCAATAGGGCCCTGCCAACTAAGGACTCAAAAGGGCTTGCCTTCATGGCCGCAGACGTGTCTGAAGCCACAGCCTGGAGGTGCGATGCGCTCGATCGCTCCACCTCCCGCAATGCCTCCAGCTGAGCCGCTTGCACCACCTGAAAATGCTGCCCCACGTCCTCCACCTTAGTTTCCACGCCGCCCAGCCTGACATTGAATCCTGACAAGCGCTCCTCGATTGTTCCCATCTTTGCGTCCAAGCCTGCGCACTGCGCCTCCATTTTCTCCGTCTCCTCCAACGCACGCGACCTCTGCTCCGCCGCCTCCCTCGAGCCGGCCACCAGCAGCTGCAGCTCGGCCTCCAAAGCTTCCACGCGCGTTTGGACCCGGCCCAGATCCCTCTCCTGGGCCCCACACCGCTCGCTCAGCTTGCCATGAGCCTCCGCTGCTTGGCGCAGCTTCTGGACCTCATGGACAAGGTGGTTGTGGTTGGACTGCGCGTCGCCCTCCACACGCGCCATCTCCGCCGCGTGGCGGATCGCCGTCTGATTGGCCGACGCGCTCCTAGCTGCACACGTCTCCTCCAGCTGGGCCAGCTCGGAGGCTGTGGCGGACTCCACCTTCTGGAAGGAGGACGTCATCTTCTCCACACTGCCCTTCAACTCGTCCCGCACCTCCGCAACGTCGGCGTGTGTTTTCAGGCGCACTTGCTCGATGGTGCGCGTCAGCTCGGCCTTGTCTGACTCAGCCGTGTCGTTGATCCGGGCCAGCTCCCCGTATAACGCTGCCTCCGCACGGCGCACCGCCTGCTGAAACTCTCCCTTTGCCACCACCAGCTCGTCCTTCCATTCGTTGGCCCCCGCTAACATCGCTGCCTCCGTGTTCGAGACTGAGTGTGCGACGAGCGCCGCGCACTCCGTCTTGTGCGCGCTTAGCCCCTCCATCACCTCCTCCATCTGCTTGAACAAGCGAACCAGCTCCGCCTTGTCCGATCGTGCAGAACTCTGCAACTGCTCCACCTGTGTCCGCACCTCCTTCTCCACACGCGCCACTGCTTCAACAACAGCGTCTGTGTCCTTGCGCAGCATTGTCTGGAGGGAGGCGAGCTCGCTGCGTTTACCCTCCTCGTCAACCTTCCACAAACGTATGCCCTCCCATTGATCCGCTGCTGCCTGCTCAATCCGCGCCATCACTTCGTCCTGCTGCTGCCGTGCGCTGGCGTCCTTAGCCAGCACAGCGGCGTGGGCCTGCTGCTCTTCACGCAGGAGGGTGATGTCGGAGAGGGTGGATCGTTCCAAGTTGCGTAGCGCCTCCTGTGCGGATGTGCCAATGGCCCTCACAGACGAAAAGAATTCTGACTTGTCTGCTGCGGACTCTTGTTTGAATCGGTCCAACTCCGCTCGTACATCCTGCTGTACCTTCTGCACATCCTGCGCAAGGGCGTCGATGCTCGCCTGGTGCTGCTCTTGCAGCTGCAAAATTCCATCCACTCGGTTCGCCTCCATATCCTCTATAGCTTTCATGGTTTCCTCAAGCACCACCTGTTGTCCATTGACCATGCTGCGAACGCATTCCACATTTGCTTGGTCCTCTTCCCTCTGTTTTGTCACATACTCAGCCACCCATGCCTGGTGCTCCTCTTCGCGCGTCAACTTTGTGCCCTCCCCCAGATTCTGGCTCGCCTGCAGCTGCTGATCCACGTACTCCACAACCCACTCACAATGCCGCTTCTGCTCCTCCGAAATCAAAGTTTGTACCGAAGTCTCTACCTTGCGCACCAGCTCCACCGTCTCGGCGTTATCTGCCCGGCGCGTGTCATGCTGGGACTCGAGCGTCGAGCGCCAGCTGGCGTCCGTCTCCTCCACTGCCTGCCGGAGGTCGGCGGTGCTCAGAGCCAGCTGTTCCGTCAACTTGCTCAAGCCGCGCTGAGTGTCCACAATCATGCGCCGCGACACCTCTCTGTCTTCAACGTCCTCCGACTGGATCTGCGCCAGCTTGCCCGCAAGCAGCGAGTGCGTCTCAGACATACCCTGGAGTGAGCACTCCATCTGGACGCAGCGAGCTGTAAGGGAAGCCAGATCGGTGACAAGAGGGCCTGCAGCTTTCCTGAGTGCCTCGATTTCTGTGGCGTTGCTCTTCACAACTTCACTCATGGCAACCAGAGACGCTGCGTCGGCTTTGGTGTGTTGCAAGTTGGTCAACTCCGCGTCGATTTGATCCTTGACCTCGCTCAGACTGTTGTCCATCTGAGTGACTGCGGCCAGCAGTCTGGCATGCACCTCTGCCTGCGCATTGTGCGACGTTTCTCTCGCTTCATTTTGGACAGTGTTCATCGCTTGCCGAATAGATTGCTGTAACTTTGTGGAAGAGAACTCCAACTGCAGATGGGTTGACTCAACATGATTGCTTACAACAGCCTCCAACTGTGTGAACATTCCGTTCAGTGTCTCCATTTCCTTGGAATTGTGTGCCTTCAAAGCTGTTATTTCCATAGTCAATTGTTCTAGTGAAGCTGGTGCTTGATCAGCAAATCTCAAGCACTTTTTCATGTTGGCAGCAGTTTCGTCCAACAGCGACGCCAAACATGCAACGGCATCCTGGTCATTGGAATGTTGCTCTTTGACACCCGCTAGGTCCTCTTGCACCTGATGCACCGCTGCTCTCGTGTGATCAGCGTTCATGGCAATATGTTTGTCAAGTCTTGTCTGCACCTCCGTTTCTAAAGTTTGGATCAATCCCTTCAGCTCTTCGATGTCAACGGAATGATGTCGAGTAATGCTTCTTTCCAGAAGGGAAATAGCATCCTGCAAATGTTCAGCATTTGAAGACATCATATGCTCGAGCTGCGCAGCTGTCTCTTCTTTTAGTGCCCTTAGAGCACCCTTGAACTCGTCCTTATCGCTGCCCTGCTGCACCCGGGTGGATGCCTGCATCTGGTTCAGGGCGTCTTGGATTCTCTCAACGGACGACGTCAAATGACGCTGGATGTTAACCTCCATGTCCTTCTCGAGCAGCTTCGCCATTTCTGCTAGTTCGGCTTTGTCTACACCTCTCTTGCTCTGGATGGAGCTCTCAAGCCGCTCGTGCTCACTGTTCGTTGCGCTCTCCAACGTGGTGAGCTGCTCCGACATTTGGGCCTGGATGCGCGCCTCCAGCTCGCTCATCGCCGCCCTGAACTCTTCAGCCTCCTGGCTCTGCCGCTCCTCTGCGGCTGCCACTTGGTGGCGTAATGCCGCCTGCACTTCCTTGAATGAGGTGGCCACACCCTGTCGATGATCTTGAATCGTGGCTCCAAACTCTTGCAAGGATACACTAGCCTGCTCTGTAGATGCCGCAATGCTGTCGCAACGCTCCTGGACGGTAAATTGTAACTCCTTCAAAGCACTCTTTGTCTCCCCCACAAACTCAATTGATTTCTGATCAATCTCGGCCAATTTCTTCTCCAGATTCTGAAGAGAGAGATGAACTCTATCCTGGTCCACACGCTGTTGCTCAGCTAGTATGTCCTTCAATTGTTGTATTTTGGTTATGCAGTCTGTTTCAGATCCAACCTTGTGCTCCTGGAGAGTGGATTCCACCTGGGTAGCTACACGATTGCAAGTGTTCTCTAGCTCCAACGCAACATCCTGTTCAACCGCGTCGAGCTTTTGCCAAATATCCGCTAGTAATGCTTCAGTGGATGTCTTCCTCAACAACGCTTCCTCCTGAATGCTACTCTGCACCGACTTCATGCTCGCAATGTCAGATTGGCTAGCAGCTATCATTAATTTCACAGACTCCATGTGCTTCTCAGTCATGCTCTGCATGTCTTCTTGCATTGCATCAACACGCCTTCTCACGCCGTCAACCTCTTTTGCATGCATGTCTTGAGCTGCAGCAAACAGCTCCTCCGTATGCTTGTCGACAACGGCTATTTGATCCTGAACATGGTGCTGCCAAAAAGGAATCCCGTCAACAAGATTGTGCCAGTTGCTCATTTCTTGTACTTCTGTCTGAACACGGACAAGCTTGGCTTTAGCCTCCTCCAGCGAGACTCTGATTCCTTCTATAGCCTGGCCTTGGTGTTCGATCACAGCTTGCAAGGAGTGCCTGCCCCTTGTAGATGACGATTCAAGGCTAGCAATTTTGTTAACGATGTCCGCGTTCAAGGCTTCTTGTGTGCCTAGGGACGCTGCAAACTTCTTTTCAAGAGTCTCGTTTGTCCCTACTACCCTCACAAGCTCTTCATCGAGGCGTTCTTGCATACTCCCTACTTTGTCACGCAGATCGTCAACTAGCTGTTTCTGCTCCGTACGCAAGATATCTTGCACGTCTCGAAGAGCGCTATGCACATCTTCTTTGATGCTGACTGTGGAATCCGACAAAAACGATTGGATTTTTGCCTCTACTGTCGATTGTATTGATTCCGTTCGGTATGTCTCCAGAATCTCCTGGGACAGCATACGAATCTCACTTGTGGCTTCCTGCAACCTGGCTGCAATGGTAACCCGCTCCTGCTCAAAGTTTACTTCAACTTCCTTGGAGAGATCCAATCGTAGTTGGCGTGCATCGATGTTTAATGATTCCTTTGCTTTCTCTGTCAACTCCGACACACACGTCTGCACCTTCAATCGAATTGTTTCTTTCACCTCGTCCAGACTCTTAAGTGTTTCAGTCCTTCCTAGGGCTAGGCGCTGCTCCAACTCCTCAACAATCCTCAACTCCAGAGTCGAACTTGTGTCTGCTGACCTGCGTAGATGCATCTCATGTTGATGTTGTAAGCCTTTCAATTTGTCGTCCACGGCAGCAGCCAGGCGGGCAATCTCGATGGATGTCGATTCGGCGTCCTGCTGCTGCTTTGCCTCCAGGCGAGCCTGATTGGTTGCATGCACAGCCATCCCGCACTCCAGCTCCTCCATTACCAGCTCCAACACCTCTTGTTTCGCACGGTCGTGCTGCTCTTGCATCCTGGCATTCATCTGATCCTCCAGATCGGCCATGGTTCGAATTGCCAGCTTGAGCTCCGACTTGCTTTCCGCGTGAAATTCGGAGCTGGACTTGACCACCTCGTTGGTTTGAACAAGCTGCACCCATATTTTGTCATGCTTCTCCTGGAAGTCTTGAATCGTGCTCTCTCGGAGCCTGTCCATCTCCTTTATCATCTCCAGCACGTCCGCAAACCGGCTGTCCATGTCCGCCATCCCCTCCACGCCCTTGCTCTCCACCTCCCGCACCGACTGCAGCAGCTCCTGTGCCTCCCCCCTGCGCCGCTCCTCCATCCTCTCCTCTAGGTCGCGGACAACCACTTGCACATCCACGCCATGCTTTTCCAGCGCCTCGTGCAGCTCGCTCTTGTCTGCAGCGCGCTCCGCCCCACGCCTCTGCTCTTCCTGCCGCTGTGTGCGCTGAAACTCTATAGCCCAGTCCATCTTGAACGTGGCCAGTCGTTCCTCGCAGAGCGTCGCCGCCGCCCGCACCGCCTTCTCCGGCAGCTCCGAATCCATTGCCTGCAGTTGAGGGGTCACGTCGCGCAGGCCGCGTTCCAGCTTCCCTAAGCTCTCATCTAGGGCCACCTGCCGCTCATGCAAGCCGTCCACCGTTTTCAGTTGAGTCGAAACTACGCTCCACTGCTCGTCCCAGTGGCTGACGAGGCTGGATCGAGATTCGTTGCTGTGAATCTTCAGGTTTTCCAGCTCTTGCATCAGGTGAGCCTTCAGGTTGGATAGTTTCTCATGCATCATCGCGTGCAACTCGTGCACTGTTTCTGTGACGGCATGCACAGCCGAAGAAAGCTCCTCCTTGTCTTCCTGACGCAAAGCTTTGGCCGATTGCTGCATCTGCTCAACCCTCTGCATGACGCTCTCTATGGTGGCGGCATCTGCTGCGCGCAACTCGGCCTGCTCATGCTGATCTACCTTCCTTTCGGCCTCAAATTGTACTTGGGACATTCGTCCATGAACCTCCTGAAGGGACTTTTGCACGCTGGCGCTCTCCTCATGCAAAGCCACCTGCATGCTCGCCTCCAGGTCCTTCAGAGCCTGCATCGTCTCCTCAGCCAGACCAGTTGCGGTGGACTCGATCTCCTTGCGCAGTGCTTCTACTGCCGATGCCTGTTCTGAGGTGCGAGCAACACCTTCGTCCCGTACAGCTTTCTCTAACTCTTCCACCTTCAAACCCACTGTAGCCAACTCTTGCACGTTTGCAACTGTTTGCCACATCCTGTCCACTTCAGTTGTGAGTTGAGAGGCCTCTTCCCTCACCTTCCCCGTCTCCTTAGCAGTCTCCTTCGACACTTCCTGCACCTCGCGTATGGCCACCTGCGCAAGCAAATGCAGCTGAAGGCATGCTAAATGCTGTTTGGTGTGAGCTTTATTCGGACAAAACTGCACTTAAACAAGACTCACATATCCTAGTTGTTCAATATTGATATAAACTATCACCCCACATCGGAATGCACCACACGCGCAGACATTGTGCAAGCCAAATGACAAATCGCCTGGAATCAAAATCTCACACCGCACACTTTCCGAATCAAACACCTCCAATAAGGTTTTGTTCCAACCCAAAGCTCCACTTCCATCCCTACCGCCTCACTTGCCTTAGAATGTGAACAACTCACTCTGCACAACACCAAGAATCTACTGATCAGCAAATGCACTAGCCAGTTGACCGCGTCTCGGGTGCACCTTCATTTGCTCCATCGCGTTGTCAGCTTCCGCACAGCGCTCCTCCACACCGCGCACCTCTGCTGCCAAACGCTCCAGCCCGGCCGCCCTCCTCGCCGCCTCCGCCTGCGCCGCCTCCTCCCACACCTCCCACTTATGTATATTCTCGAGAAGCTCGCCATCCACACGAGCCCTCCACGCCTCCAGCCCAGGTGCGTATGCCTTGGACGCAACCTCCGCATGCAGATCTTCCACCGCACTTGCCATAGCCTGGCACACAATTACCTCGCCCTTCAGGTGGGAGAGCTGCTTCTCAACGTCACTGCTGGAAGCAGATAGCGACTCCACTTGCCCCGAAAGTCGATCCAGCTGGGACTCCATCACCAGCATGCGGTCGCCGTGCTCCGCTACCGCTGTCTGCAAGGGAGCCACTCGATGGACCAGCCGCTGGTTCGCCTGCACCACAGGGAAACCACGGAGGCGCCAATCAACACGCGATGTAAGCGGCTGCGGGCCAAACTGTTTGCTCAACTTCGAAGACTTACTGCCTAGCAGGGTTGTTGGAGCTTCCTGTTAAGGCCCAATAGAAAGATGGGATCGCATATTCTTTGTATGCTCTGTGTATGCAGTAAGTGTGTGCATCGCATGACTCTGAAAATACTTGATAAGAATTCGGTGCACACTTATATCTGCAAGAAACGAGTTGGAAAAATCAAGCACTTGTATGCAACAACAAGCCTGAATACCCACCAACAACAGCACAGGTGTCGAAGTGAAGTTCAAGTTAGACTCCTCAAGGACCAAACAATGTCTAGAAGCGTATGAACATAAGCAGACTTCACAGAAAGCATCCAAGGAAACGCTGTTCCGTCCGTTTGTAACCTTACTTCTTGCAAAGATGCCGCAACATTCTTCAACTCGCCCTCAAAGTGTTCATTGAGCTTGGATTCACTCTGCCGCAGAGTCTCTTTGACATCAGCCACACACGCCGTGAACTCTGTGTCAAGTTTCTGCGTTGCTTCCATCACTGAATTCATGACCTGGCCAGACAGTGCTTGCAGGTCATCCTTGTGCTGTTTCGGCATGTCTGCAAGCCTGCGCTCCAGCTCAACAACCTGGAAGACAACAGATGTGTGCTATTGTTGAAGATGCACAACGCACCAAAAACGACACAAGTCATGCACAACGTGATTACTACAAACTGCATCCACCATAATTTCTGCTTGTCTGCCTGCAGTACACTAATGCGTATTCATTTGACTGCACCTGACAATCCTGCATGGTTTTGTTGACACCTTCTCAGGTGCTCTTCACACTTGCGGAGGCGCACGTGCATGGTTCAATACACGTGTGCACCAAAAATGCTTTCCAGGGACCGATCCCTGAACCCACGGATGAACCCAAATGGCAAAACACAAAAACAACAGGGAACGGGGCAGCAATTGAGCCCAGCAACCAATCCCAACGCTCTCCCACGGACTACGCACGTGCCTCAATCACCACAATCAAGGCACAGTCAAAGCCGTGACATGCTGCACCTGCTGCTGCAGTGCTTGGAGTGTGCAAGCGTGTTTGGTGCTGTCGCCTTCCTGACGCTTTGCTATCGAAGTGATCAACGAATCCAATCTGAGGGACTCCGACTGGCAATCTGCAAGCTCTGCACCGCCTGCCTTTGCCGATAGATCCCTTGCAACGCCGTTCACTTGGCAGCGAAGGTCCTCCAAGGATGAACTCAGCCTGAGATTCTGGCTGGCCTGTTTCTGATCCATCAATTCCAGCTCGGTCATCACCCTGGTGCCTGCACATCTCATGCCAGGAAAAGAAAGATGCAATGAATACGTTGCCGGACATGACAACTGACTCATATGCAAGCTGCTACACAGCACCCTGGCCAACCAACGCCCAGGACAAAGACGGTGAGGGTCACTTAAGGTTCGCGCCCTAGAACATACAGGGGTGTTTCGGTCCTCAGTGCTTGAGCTTGAATGCAGAAACTCGCAGAATCTGGACAAAGAAACGATCCACCTGAATTTATTGGGCGGGTTGCGGTAGGTTTTGCCATCCTAGACTCTTTGTTGAATAGTCTGCTTGCTGCGTTGTTGTTTGTTCTCAGTAAATCATGCAATTGCATGGATGCTTGGCATGCAAGCATTCAACTGAATTCGCTTGGCCACCGTTGGGACCACACGTGCATACCCGCTGCCGCATGGTCCCTCTCGGCCAGGTTCAGCATTGTCTGCACCTCCCGGATGGACGCCTCAAGCTCCTGGTGCATGCGTTTGTGATTGTCGGCCAGCTCCTGCATCTGGCAGTCCACCTGTTGCCATTCCGTGTTCCTCACATCAACAGCGGCATGTTCTGATTGTGTCAGTGAGCTTCGGAGGTGCATGTTTTCGTCCTGCAACTTGACCAGGTCCGCAGAGTTCGCTTTACCTGCACAGAGAGGGTTCAGCGCAAAAGAGGTGCAGGTTCCTGATTTCCTTTGTGACAGTGATCCATTCTTGCAACCAAGTCACCAGTGTGGTCAGAGCTTAGCCCATACCGCATATTTCTCAAATACAAAGGTTTGCAATATTAAATTTTCACTCGCCCACCAGCTGCGACTATAGTAATTGAAGTTGTGACTCAGGCGCAAACAGTACTTCCGAAATATTGGGTAGACTTCAGAACACCAGACATCACCGCAATAGGTTCATGTTATTGGTTTTTCATCACGTTCTACTTGTAGCTGACCTTGTCTGATGATATTGCCTTTGGTCGAGACAGAAAATGCCCATGCAAGGACTCGAACTGAAGACCGCTTGAGAATCAACCTGCCTCCCTACCAGCTGGGCCACCCGACAAAGACAACAGATACATAGAAAATTTCGAATTTTTGCAGCATCATGTAGTGTTGAACTACGAGTGTACACTACAGTCACTGTCCAAGAAACACCAAGAGCCCGCAACTCCAACACAAGAAAACAACCCGTCCTTGAGCGCACACTCTTTGCAGCGACTGACCTGGCGAGTGCTACATCCCACATTTGCTAGATTGTGCAACATAGAGAAAACCGAGATACCAATCCCATATACAAGCAGTTCCCAAAACCCTGCGGCTCGGATTGAGAGATGCTTTCAGCTTGGGATCCACCCCGTTTGGGAACATGATGCACTTGGTGCAGGCGCCACAGGTGCCATGATCACCAGACAAATGTTGTCGGGTGCCACAAAACCTGCAAGGTGGCTGGTCATCTCGGCGCGCACTCGCTCGAGCATGTCGCCTAAGTGGGCTGTGTGGCGGTGGGAGTGCTGCTCCCGGGCCATCTGCTCCTCCACCAGCGCCTGGCGGATGCCGGTGATGCGATCCACCACGTCACGCACCGCATGCATCATCTCCTGCTTGTCGCCAGCCTGCCGCAACAGGTCCCGCAAGGTGCAGAGGGGAAGGATGTTTGGAAAGTGCATTGACTGCTTCATGACGTGAGTGTGGTTGCGCGTGGTGATTTTATGTGCAAAGGAACGGAGTATCAGGACCACGACGAACTTTCATTCGGGAAGACCACAAAAATCACATTGTCCACTCCATTATCAGCTGCGGATGAGTGGGTGGATTGAGCTGGTTAGCGAGTTCTGCTCGTTGGACCCAGATGGAGACTTGCTGCACACTGGCAAGCGACCCGATCCCTGTCCCCCTGACACAGAGTAGTTAGCGCTCTACCTATCTCTTGGGAATCTATCAACGGGTCCGCCAATATACACAGCTTGGGATTGCATGGATACCGTTGGTACAAAATTAGCCATGTGAATACTTGCGCCCTCCTTGCTATTGTTTATCTGGAAGCTACAAGAAAAGTCCTGAGCTTGCAATGCAAACAGCAATGTTGGCGGATTGCATGACTTCCGATGCAGGATACAGATATTGTGCTCAAGGTGGTTACGAAGAACTTCATATCTGCAGTAAAATGGACTTGGCCGCATGAAGAGATTAACTTCGGTGTCCTGGCGAACGAGATGTGCAAAACTGGAAACGCCATCAAACTCGGTGATGAATTTGAGTGCATCTACACTTGGACGCACCTGCACATTTTGCATATTCTCCAACTTCAAGCAAACGTCTGCTATAGCCTTAGCCCCATGTTCAACTTTTCTGATTGTGGCCGGCTGCGCTTCCTGTGACACATTTACATTTCAACATTCGAAACTCTGTGACCATGAAAGAAATTGTGATATCAATTGAGGGTTCGATGTTTGTTCCATAAATGAGGCCCTAGACTAGGTCATGAATTCCAAATACATTCACTGCCGGCCAAGGCGTTCTGATGGCAATAAAGCGGCCAGCAAGCCACCTACACTTGCGCAGGATCCACCTATGCAGACACATCACGGGACACTGCCAGCTGTGACTGATATTCAATTTGAGGCTCCCACTCTGCACTCTGCCTACACATAGAAGAACTGTTCATATGGAAGTCACGATGATTTGGCTCGTCTACGTAGCACAAAGACTCCGATACTATACGGGCTGCTGAAGTACTGTCCTGCATGTGGGCTACAAGGATCCCCTAGACGTGAACATGCACTATGATATTCTCAGCAGTGCACCAGCAACCATAGTTCACAGTTCATGCACCGTCGTAGCGCCTCGTTGTGCCAATGCATTAGGGTGTGCACGTGTAGAGTGTGCACTCCATGTTCACACCCTGCACTTGCATCAGCACGCTTGTGTGTCCGGGCAAGCGCTGTTTCGCTCACAGGTGCGGTGATGGCCAGACCCTCACTTGGCGGCGGGCGGGTCAAGAAATATTGGGTCGGGTCTCTTTGCATATTGTCTGGGAGGTCATAGCCAGCTGACCAAATTGGCCTAACATCATACTTCAAGTGCTCAAAACACGTTGTTCGACAGGTTCTAACCGATCCCACAAATGAAACTAGCGGATCCGCTCCATGGCTAGGTTTTCTCCCAGTTGAGGGAGGGGGGGGCGGCAGTTGGCGCGGGTCGATATGCTCGGGTCACCTGTAAGGCGGCCATCTTGCCCAGCGCTGCAGTGCACTCGTCGCGAGCCTGGCCATGCGCCTGCTTCAACTGCTCCAGCTCCGCCGCCAGCAGCGCCACCGCCGCGCGCGTCTCCAGCACCTCTGACATGTTCGCCTTGGACGCACTCATGCTCTCCAGCTCCATGGCCAGCTGCCTGGCGCGCGCCTCCGAAAGCGGGCTGCCCGTGGGCTTGTCCTCCGTAGCCTTGGCTGCTTCGCCCGCCTGTACCCGCCACAACATGAGCAGCGCTTGCTCCAGATTAGAGTTCTCCAGCAGAAAAGTCTAAAACTCCGGCCGGATACAGCGTTGTTATAAATATGGAGCATGGAGTGGGGGGTTCAAAGCACACCACTATTGGCATCTGCAAAGCCGCTTCTGTGTCCAGAATGTGTACGTTGATAGCGCAAAAATATGAACAACCGCTCTGTATGTTGGTTCAGCGGCAGATACATGACACACCACCAAACATGTCGGACAATTCGTTTGTTCAACCCCTAGGACAGAGCACCAAAGTTCACGCTTCAATCATCGATAACCACAAAACTTGTGTTCAATACAAAAGTATACATACATTTGCAGGAAAAAAATCAATCTCCTGTTGCGCACCTTTCGAAGAAGTTCAAACTCGCTTGTGAGATGGGCCAGGTCAGCTTGAAGCTCAAGGGCAACCGACATGTCCGCCTTGCGTGTATTCAGCGTGGCAAGCTCATCGCTATACTCCAGGGAGCTCTGGTTGTCGCGATTGTTCACTTTTGCCACAGCCGCATCCACCAGCACCTGCACATCCATGTTGCCACCACGCAATGCACATACGAGAGTGAGTGTGTAGATCCAAGAGGTTTGGTTGCGTGGCGCCAGAATGCTTGGATGAAGCGCTCCTTAGCATCAACAGGTCGGAATTGGACATTGTAAAAAATGACTTGTGATGCACTCAAATACTCTTCCCACATGGCAGCGCAACGTTCCAGTAATGGAATGCATACTACATCACAAGCACTACATTATCGTCTCACGAGATAAAGGTTCAACATGCACCTTCATGCGACGTGGATGAATACCAGTCCAACAATCATGCATCACACCGGGAAATCAGGCCATTCTCGCTGTACAAGTTATGTCACTACTAGTTGCAAAACAACTACATGGGACCCACCAGATGAGGTGCACCACCAAACCTCAAACCTCGCGTGAACTGTGCTTGGATGCATCACATTTAGTGCGTAGAAGCATCACAGTTTTTGGTTAAGCCCGCACTATGATAATCGATTTTGGAAAATTTATCATTGACACTGATAGTTTTGTGATTTCCGTACACGCAAAGAGCTCAAAATAAATAGTGACCATGGGACAACAACAGTAGGACGAACTAGTTCACTAGGAACAGAGCTTGCATCTAGGCGTGCACGTCGGATGGCCACTACACTAGCTTTCGGTAAAAAAGGCCACGAATCACGTATCGATACTCCGGTAATGAGATAATTCCGTCACTAATTTGGTTGCGACCAGTCAATCGATGGCCTTCAGTGATTGACCTGCGTTGTGCATTGAATAGAGGCAGATCCCCAGATGATCCTCCAATCGGCATAAAAACATCTTTAGAATGGATAGTTGGTGTCTTTCACCAACTATTCACGACCAACTACAGGATGGGAGAAATTTTGACTATTTGAACAAGCGCATCCAAGATCGAACCGTAGTTTTCGATCCGATACCATGATACTTGGACAAAATGAGAACACACGAACTCAGACT
>NHOP01000572.1:0-14208 GCA_018697155.1 Pyramimonas parkeae | reverse complement strand
TCTTGTTGTATGATTGCAGTGAGGCGCTACAGGGCGTGGGTGCGAATGGAGTGGTTTGCCCCAACCTCACATTTTTGAGCCCGAGCGGTGTTCAGGAGCTTCATGGACTGAAGGTGGCCTACCTGGCTGGAAGGTACGACCAAGCTGTAAAGTTTCGCTCGATCCGCGCTAATTTTGTTCCACAGAATCTCAAAACTAGTACCATTCGCAGTTTTCCCAAACTATTTACACTTGCTGGTTTTGGGAACACATGGTCTGGTGTTTTCTTGTTGGCCTGTTGTCTTCGTGACAATGTGTCTGAGCAATTCAACACAATTAAAAGAGATGCAAGTCAAGCTTGAAAGGTGAGAGGATCTAGATGTTTAGCAACCACCTGGTGAGGTGCGTCACAACACTCCAAATCAAGCACGTAGTGTCGCTCAAATGACGACATTCATTTTCTGATGATTTCAAGCGCTGCAACACTTTTTTGCATTCCGCGCGTCGATAGCATGAAACTGACTCGACATGCTTCATGGAAAGTGGCCGCCGGTATCGTTCATCAAGCGCAGTTCTCCGAGCTTGAGCCTTCAAGGAACACATTTGTGCATGTCGACAGAACACCTTTTGGTATTTGTCTTCGAACATATTTGCGCTTCTCTGCCATACTCCCTCCATGCACATTGTATCAAGTATGGTGAGCTCCCGGCCATTGATGTCTAGGAGCAGATGTCAACCCATACACTCTTGGCATTGCGTGCTGGGAGCAGATACGACGAGTTGAGCTACAAGGACAGTTCGACCCTGGCCGATGGCTCGGCCGTGGAGGCGGGGGAGTATCGACCCTCGCATGTTCAGCAGTTGGTAAAAGACGACCAAATAGGCACACCCACCCCTGTGGATCTGTTCATCACAAATGAATGGGGCAAGGGTGTGCTTGCGGGAGCTGCCTCGCCCCCCGCAGAGGTAGGACAAGGCTTTGATATGACAATTATTCTAGGCACAAACAGAGAGTGGGTGGAATCAGTATCGTTATCAGCGTCATTTTATGTCCAGTGACTGTTGCGACGGTGTAGAACAACTCCGCTGCTCCATCTATGAATGACATGCCAACTGTAGAGAACGCAAGAAGAACTGTATTGATGTAAACTGATGAAGCGCGTCATGCATGCTCAGATCCCAGTTGAGAACTGTAGCAGCCCTGTGGTAAGGGACCTGGCGCTGGAGTTGCAACCAAGGTACGTCCATGCTATGCTCTGGTAGCAATGTACGTTTGCCAAAACACCTGAGTTTGTTTTCCCGCATTTACGTGCAGTGTTTGAATTGCTTTTCAATTGTGGTGTTGTTGTTGACCGGTTGTGGTCTTTGCCTCATGTGTCCATTTGCTCTGTTGAATCATATAGACGGATTTATGCACAGTTTTTATTTTCCCAACAATGTGTTGGAAAACTAACTTTGAATCAGTGCACTCTCAACCAAATCAAGTTTTCGCCTGCGAAGTGTGTGCAATTTCGCAGCGTACAGCCACCGATATGCGATCCACAAACGTGCATTCCGAACCGTTGTTCCTGATGCCTGTATTTCTGTTGAATCACATATATTGAGCAGGTGTCGATATGCGCATTTGTCATAATTTTCTCGGTCCATGAATTTTAGCCGTTGTGGTCACTGACCGAATTGCGCACATATTGCGCAAATTGTTTGCCCTCAATGCTTGCCACTCTCAACGTGGCTGTGCTGACAGGTACCACGTGGTAGGCACTGCCGGGACTTTCTATCAAAGGGAGCCGTACAAGAACCAGCGCGGCCACGTTACCCGCTTCATCGCTCTGGGGGCCGTAGGTGCGTGCACCTCCGCCAATTATTTTGTACGCATAGATTTTTGTGTATTCTATTACCATGGAACTTAGCGCATGATTCAGTTCACATGGCTCCGCGCCCTTGTGGTAAGGTTCATTTCCGCATACATATACGTATATTTTTGTCGATCCTATCGTATCTTTTGTTTTCCCTGATGCACGGGTTTTAAATGTTAGCGTACAGCAGTGTAATTTGATGAAGATACGGGGACATGACCCTTACCACAAGGGTGGGGAGCCACGTCAACAGAATTGCGCGATAATTTCTATCGTTGCACAAGGGAACCTTTGGAATCCGTGTATCACGTCAACACACAAATTGCGTGGTCCAAGGAGAACGTATCTCCCCATCCGCATCCAGACAGTCTGCTGACCCATGGAATTCCATATGAAACAAACTCCTGGTCCCTATCATATGCAGTCGGATGCTTGTGTAATTTGACATGTGTGAGGGGGCGAAATCTGTACACGAGGGGCGGATATTGTTATTGTAGCGCTATTTTTCATCCTGCTGACCTTCAAGATCCTTGCGTTAGGTCACAAAACATGTTGCACAGTCCCACAACCTGTCGCGGACCATCTCGAAATGCATACTTGCACGCCATGCGGAATCCTCCCGCCTCCGCCCGTCAATAAACTTTTTTGATCAATTGCGGATTCTTACAGAACGCGATCAGTGACTCTCCCTAGAACTGCGTGAATTTGTCTTCCGCTGTTGCCACTAACGTGCCCTGCGGATTGGCACTAGGCAATCCGAGAAAGGAGAAATGGCTCCACGCGCTGGGGTTGCAGCCGGCAGCCCAAATGAGCGCTCCCCAGCTGTTTGCTGTGCCCCCTGGCTCCACCAATTGCCCGTACACAATGCATCTTCCCGGCCCACCCAAGGTGATTCCAGCTGCTTCGCAATACTTGCTGAGTTGGTTTATCACCCTTAGAGTAAAGTTGATGTCTTCGTATGTGCACAAGTAGGGACATGACCCTTACCAGATGTGGAGCCATGTCTGCTGAGTCGCGCCCTAGATTTTACAGCAAAATAGTGTTTATATCCAGACCCGCGTATCAGGTCCAAATTCCTGTAGCATGATCCAAAGAGATCTGATATTGTCCATCACCATTCTGAACATGTATAGGAAAGCGACCCCTTGCCGGACGTAGAGCGGTGTCAATCTATTTTTGGTGCTATATTCTGCAACTGCATTATCTTACCCTTACAACCCACATACCAAGCAAGCACCACATATTGTATTATCCAGGGAGAAAGGTCATCATATCTATAGTATATATGCTTCTGCCCAAAGAATCCAAGGCGGGGCAATTGTTCCAGCATGTATATCCCCTGTGCATGTCCTTGTCAGTATTGAGAACTACTCCCACAAACAGCCGGGTCTTTCCCTTTTTACTCAGATCAAGGCCTATGGAGTGCAGCCATGTAGTATGGTGGCAGACTTTACGTCAGACCAAGTTGATTGTCGTGACATTGTACACCCTGATGATGTGGAAGAGATCCGTGGATGATTCACGGAGCTGTCCTCAAAATTCTGCAATCATCCCTGTTGTTGGTGAACAGTTTCACTTTTTTGCTGTCTGTTGCCTGGGAAAGCTGCTTGTAGGCTGCTCAAGTTTGAGTTTGTGTATTTCATACCGTGTACAGAGACCATGTCCGATGGCCGAGTTGGTAGGTTGTCTGCTTGATTCGCGGTTCCCCTAGCTCAAGCCCCGACATGGTCAGGTACTGCCTCGGACAACGATATATCCAAGGCCATACTGGCTAGCGGGCCGTCTTCGAGTATCGGTCATTCCTATCACCTAAACAATCACCATGCTATTTGGTGGTTCAACAACATTGTGCAGAGACCCCCGACGGAACCGGGGGATGAGGCGGAGGGGCAGTACTGGCGCTGGCAAGACCCCAAGGCAAAGAGACAGCGAACACCGCACCAGCGACAAGACCAGCCCCCACCGCTGGAGGGCGACCCCGCATTTCGTGTGTTTGTAGGGTGCGACTTGCACCTTGATGTATCACAATATAGCATACGTCATGATTTGGGAATCCACAAGTCCAGGTCCATGTTTGGAGTAGATCTATTCAGCGAAGCTTGCCTTGACAATGGTGCGACACATGGACAATGGTCGAAAGTTCAGGGTTCAAATTCAGATGCAGTGTATCCCAGATGGACGAGCGATAGATGCTCCCAAGCGCATGAATGGTTGAATTGTCGAGATGGGTTGAGTTTGTTCCTGTGTTCCAATACTTGTAATGCTTCAATATGTACAGTGGTTTCATTTGTATTGGGGCATGACTCTTCCCCAAAGGTGAACTGGGTAGCGTGTTTTGCTCTGCCGGTGCACAGTCTAGCCTTCAAAGTACGTAAATCAGGTCTAAAGTATTTTTTACGATCCAGGGAGAACCTATGTTGTCATTCCCATTGGAACAGACTGCTGCAGTGTCTCCACATGTTTTTCAAGTAGGCGGTGCAATGATGTGCGAGGATTGCTAGCAAGTGGTACAACTGTTGGGAGGACTTCGCAGATACTGGAAAGTGTTCAATGAGGATTCGTTGCTTTGTCAGGGCTTTTGTTTTCTCGGTTGGAACTTAGCAGCTCTGAAATTCATGGATGGCCAGGAACATGAACTACCGCACGTCTGAGGAGGAGCTGCGTTCGTTCTTCGAGGGTTGTGGCTTGGTACGCTGTGAAAAATCGATGTTGTATCCAACATGCAATCAACCAGCCTAGATTCCATTTGTTGTTGTTAGCGCAGCAACTGCGCTATGTTATTTCTGTTCCCGTACTCATGAATGCATGCAGAACAATTCTCCTTGTTGTAGTGCCCGTTGTGTGCATCTTTTTCTAGTTCAACAGTCTCCCCTGTCCAAAGGCACACACACGGGAAGGTGTTGAAGTATACAACACTTCGTTGCTTCACAGTTGCAAGCACAATGACACGACATTGCAGACGCTCCATTATTGCGGTATTTTGGATGCTATCCCATCACCTGACAGCCATCGAAGTGTGCTTGATTGGCTTGTAAGTTATCAGCACCTGCTAGTACAACCATGTAAACCTGTGCTTAGCCATGCCAACGATGCAGCTATCCAGTAGACTACAATCGCTAACGATCTTCCATGCATCATGCGCGCTTCCTTGATAATTCTGTTCTGGTTGTTAGTGTAATTGCTGTTTGACTGCTATTGCCAGGTAGAGGGTGTGCGTATCGCGATAGGAGACGACGGACGTCCTAGGGGCTTCGCCCACGTACAGTTTGGGGACGCAGACGCAGTGCAACGGGCAATCCAGTTGGCTGGTGAGACTGTAGGGGGGCGTCAATTGAACGTCCACGCACACGAGTCCAGAGAGAAGAAGGACTCGCGGCGGCCCCCTCCGCCTTTGCCACCGGGTGGATCCGTGTACAACTGCTGGTTCTGCCTATCTAATCCTCAAGCCGACGTGAACCTGGTGTGTGCGCCGCATGCGGATGAGCGCACAGTACCCTATGTCTTGACTTGATATGCCATGAGGATTGTGCAGGTCGAATTTCGTTAGTGCATATAAACACTCTTGTGTCTTGTTCAGCACCGGACATCAAGTTTGTTGGAGCGGCTTGATTCTCAAGAGGCGGTTAGTTTCTCGCAGTCCCGGTGTTTGAGGTTTTAACTTTGACGGATGATAAATCGAAGGCAGCAAAGGATCCTTGGGGCAGCGAGCGATCTTCCCAAACGTCTGATCTACTGCGATGATGTCTGGTGGTTCCACCACAAAAGAAATCATTGTGGTGGTCTACCAGCGGATGGTTGTTGTAATCCGGACAAGGGCTTCATATTAGGTACCGTTTGCATTGTTGTCCATGAGAGACTTGGGTAATCGGTTTGGACAGGCATTGTGCACTTGTGTGTGCTCGTCTCATGTGAATATGATCATCACAGGTGTGTCCGTGTGTGTGTGTGTGTATTGAGTTCAACTCCGCGATGAACTGACTGCTTGCAGGCTCGTAGGGTATTTTCTCACTCTTCTCACCTTGGTTGGGTACGCCTGCGTCTCCAGGTAGTCAGCATTGGGAATGAGTTTTACCTGAGCACTGATAAGGTACGTCCACGCTGCGTCGTTTCTGTGGTATGCGCATTAGCAGATGATATTTATTCCCCATCTGCAGCCAAAGATTTGGCAAAAAACCTGTTCGCATTTGATACATGCTGTCCAGAACTCCATTTCAATGTGTGACACGCATCGATGCTCCAGTTAGATTCTCAATTTTGAAAATCAAAACTGTCCAAAGTCTTTGTCCACAGCTTTCTTCCTGGATTCATCGATCTTATGCATATCCATATTTTAACGTGTTTGGCTGTAGTATTTTGTATACGATTGAACAGAATTCTTGTCATTGTTTCTCGTCGTCGACACGGATTTCTGCATGTGATTTGCGCCAAGCAACCCTCTTGTTTTCTTGGGCGGGATGTGGCAGGGCCCGATTGTGCCCCAGCACATGCAGATCATACCAATCGAGCACCTGCCCAGCACTGTTAGCTTGAATGAATCCTCAGCTGCTGAATACATCAGGTTTGTTTTCTTGTCTTTCCATGTTTCCGTTTGGTTGAGTAGTCGCATATTACAACCCAGCCTTTTCATGCTTAATGTGTCTGAACCAGTAGTCTTCAACGTGCACTTGCTTTCAAAGTTATATCTATAAAGTCCTTTCTAAGGATGATCGACAGCACCCATGATGTACCGAGAAAGCTTTGGTGATCCTAAGCTGTCATGCAGAGATGAAATGCATTCTCATTGCTGCCGGGACTGGCTTCCAATGTTTATCAGTCCAGAAATGACATACAAACCAGCTAGATTCGTTGATGCATGTTGAACCAGGTACACGTCTGCGTTGCAAAAGTGTTTCCACGAGAAGCTGTCCATGGGACTGCTACTTTTCGGTAGGGATTCCGCTCTGGTTTTCTGGTATCCGGCTTCCCACAACATTCCAATGGTTGCTTTGTTTTGGTTTTTTCAATCAAAGTTTTGAAACTCTGAATTGCTCCGCAAGTTTGTACTTGTGCATGACTACACACTTTGATGCAACAATCCAAGATACTCTTGAAGCTCGTTTGTGAACCCATTCTTCACATCTCTGCTAGCATCAGCCAAACTGTCAACTTCAAAAAAAGTGCTTCATAGGCCAGAACTGTGCCTTCCTCCGCATAATGATAACGCATTTTGATCCCAAGTAATCAGAATGTTTCGTGTTGGATGTCTTCAGAGCGATATCTGCATATGCGGGAAAAAGGAGGCAACCATTGCTTTGTGGGTGCGCTGCCTATCCCATCGGATGCTGAGAAGATCTGTGAGAAGTTGATCTGTGAGCACGCTGAACGTGCAGGTTTTCAATTCGAGGTATGGAGAAAATGCATTCTTGATCAATGATAAGCGAACTCAGGAGTACAGTGATACCGCATATATGCGTTCACTCAGGTTCTATCCATTGAATACGGATTTAGGAGAGGGTGTGTGAGGCTTCTGCTGTTTCAAATGATAATTCACATGTGCATGTGCGTGTATGAGCTCGAACAGTATTTGGAAGGGGAAATTCGCAAGCAGGTTCTTCCTGCTGCGCCTTCTATGGAAGCTCAGCGGCAAGTAGTGAAGTCCCTGGTGGGAACTAGAGAGTTTGTGTTGATAACGCTGCCCGATGGTAAAGCGCTGCTGTATATTATCAAAGGCAAGGGCCATCCTATCAACTTCATGCGCGAGGTAAGCATCAAGACCTCCAACTTTGATCTTGCAAGAATGCACTGTCCGTTTGCCATCATCGCCTTAGCCTTTCTTTGTCTGGTCTACCAGGGCGCGCGCTTGTAGGAAACGGCTTTTGTGCTCATCACATGTAGTTGTGAATTGCGTACTCCTGCAACGACATACGTGCATGTATGTCTGAAACTCCAGCATGGTACGATAGCGACATTATCCGCATTCGAAGTAGAGGTCTTGATACGATATGTTGGTAACATAGGCTACAATTCCATTAACTGCTACGTTACACCAGGAGAAGCGTTATTCAATATGCCTTCGAAGATCTTTTGACTTTCGACAATAAAGAAGGTGTGTACATTTCTGATCTACCAGGTGGCAGCTGAGCTATTGGGGAAGCCAAAGCGCGCTGACTGGAAAATGTGCAAAATGTCCTCTGAGGAAGAGCATGAAACCGTGGAGAACTTCAAGGCGATTTTCAAGGAGTATGACATTATGGTATGAATTTCATGCGTGACTTATTTTGGCAGCAAATAGTTTCAAAGCTGTGCGTAATGTAGATGATGGCGTATAAGGTTTAGTTTCTCATCAGTCTAGAACTTTATTATCCGGGCACCTTCGTTGTGGAATAATGCAGATATGCTTCAAGCACCAACTGATACGTGCATTCAGAAACACCATTGTTGATGAAGGCATATTCATATCCCACAGTATGATTGCCTTAATTCAATGATACATATTGCACTGACAGTGGGCAATTGTGTGCACGTGATATGCGCAGGATTAAGTACGAATGACTTTGGCCCAAAAGACAACTATCCCTCCTGCATCCTGGCTATAGATGGACTTGCCTCATCGAATCGACTGCTACAGTAGCGCATGATTTAACAAATATGTATGAATACAGTTTCGACTGGCCGCAGATTCGTACAGCGCCTTACATCACGTGCCCGCATTCTAAGCGTCTTAAGGAGACGACGTACTCGCTACAGCGAATTGATCTAGATTAAGAATCGTATCTGGGAATCACTGTAAACCAATGTCGTTTTTGTGGCCACTAACACCTTTCATTTTTTCGATATGTGTATACTTCGACTCGTGGGCAGATTAACGCCAAAACCTAGCAGTATCCATACTTTTCGAGCTAGGTACTAGATTCTGGCCTGCATATCAATGTTCAACGTTCTTAATACTTGTGGTTAACCAAGTCATTCGCCGCTTGTGTTTTGGCAAGCAATGTGTGATAGACACGATTGCCACAAAAATGAAATTTCTCGTGGCTACCTTGACGACTGTCTAGACCAATCCGCTGCCTTGCAGACACTTCGCATTGTATACGCACGTGGCTGGGTCCTTGTGCTCTTCTCAACTTAACGGCTATTTCCCTTGAATGTCCTATCATTACACACACACATCATTTCACATACATAAGGGGAAATGAAGATGAGATGGGACACGTGCAGAATTTTCCAATGGCGTGATGATTTTGCTATCGAATAAATTGATAGCCTATGAGCGTATTTAGGACTACATCCGGTCATTTATATTCCTATTGCTGTTCCGGCACAGGCCCGGTTGATGCTGCGGCTCGTTGCTAATGTACACCCCCATGTCAGAACTCAACATCCACGAGAAGACGCCATCTCCGTAGTTTTTGCTGATTGTGCAAAAAATATCAAACAAACGGTTTGTGACAACAAGAATGCGTTGGTGTGCAATGTTCAGTACAATTCCATGTAATATCGATCAGACACAATCCTCTGTTCTGAATGCACATGCCCTCAAGTATGCAATCATGCATCAGGGTGTCCAGCTTTGCGAAATTCGTCGAAGGAATTGACATCATTGACCCTCAACGCCAATGACAAATACAGTGCTCTTGCAAGCGCAGGCATTGGCTCTGCTCCTAACATGCTCTACACATCCATGCTTCTCGCTATTGAAACTTCGAACATGTCAAAATCACGTGTTTCTTTAGTTGATAAACACGCGCAATGCGGAAATCAGAATGTCGCTGACGTTTAGATGATCAACATAAGACCCATGTAGTGCTTCACTTCGCACGCTCTTAACTCTTAAAAACATTGTAGCCGTGTTGGCATAGAACAGCTAGAATGTCAGAACCAAGTTACTCATTTTTGCAGAGAAAATCCACTCATCATTACATTTCCTCGCTTATGTATAAAACACAATCCAGTCGCATAATGCCGCCGTCTTTCCCATTTCATAACCTCTAAACCACGACCGCAGATTGATTAGGCAACTGACTCAAGATCAACAGTGGCAATTGGACTCTAGTTTCGTGACGCATTCAACCCACTGATTGCCCTGATCATCCGAAACACTGCCTTCGTCACACTTGCATTGATCCGCTTCACTAGCTATCCAGACTATCGACAACATTCCCCACACCAGGAATCGAAACATGGGACCTTGCAATTGCACTAGAACTACCATACCGCCGCGACCATTCGGGACCACGGCCACAAATTTCAGCTACATATCTGACCACACATACAGACGACCATCCGCCGAAATAGTCGCAAGGTACGAGCCGTTGGGGTCGAAAACACACGCACCTACGTCCCCGTTGTGCGTCTCTAGCGTACGAACATGCGTCCAGTCTATGTATGAGTCACTATCTGCCACCCACACACGCGCTGTCTGATCTCTGGAGACAGTTAAGAGGGACAACCCATCCGGTGAAAATGCGCACGACTGGAGTCTTTGACTGTGCCCTACCAGCGTTGCCAAGCGGGTCCAGTCAGACGTCAGCCACACCATCGCCGTCGCATCAGCGGACACTGTTACTAGAGCACTGCCGTCTGGAGAAAACCTAGCTGCAGCCACCATCATCGAGTGGTCGTGAAGAGTCCAGATAGATAACCATGTGTTGGTGTCCCACACCGCCACACTCTTATCCTCGGAGGTGGTTACCAAGCGATGTCCACTAGGAGAGAAGGCGCAATTCACCACTGCACCGGTGTGGCCTTCCAGGGTTATCAACGGGATCCAGCTATTGGTGGGATCCCACACGCGAGTGGTGCGATCAAGCGACACAGTTGCCACCATGTCGCCGGTTGGGCAGTAAGCGCATCCCAGTACGGAGGCGCCGTGGCCCCTCAGAGTGTGCAGCATCATCCAGTTGGACACGGAGGCGTCCCATACGCGCGCGGTCATGTCTTCGGACACGGTGACCAGCACAGCTCCGTCCGGGGAAAACACACACCCCGTCACCGTCCGCAAGTGTCCTGAAAGAGTCTGCTCCGGGTTGAGGGTCCCGTTGCACATGCGCCACACCCGAACAGCAAGGTCCTTCGACACCTGCCATCCCCTAGCGCTGGCGCAGTGAGAGCTTGCGGACTGACTGGAATCATGAAGTATTAGGAAAGCGAATCCGTCTGTGCAAGAAGTTCAGAAGGCTTCCAAGTTGCACGGTACAGAGTTTCAGGCAGGGTCGCATCGCTCCCCTTGGCAATTGGAATCCTTACAAATGTCACCTGTAGCGTATGTAGCCAGACTAGACGAGCATATTGGCCCCACTACATATCACATCTGCCACTAGCAATCTTGGAGCTGAAATCAAATGTTTGACAGTAATACATTTTCGGTGCACGAATTTGCAATACTTATTTGTGGCCTCTACATCACATGGTATCGCATAACATTTGTGAAATCTCTGCAGAAAAATCGGCGCACGCTTTTCTGGTTTGATGGTCCCTTTTTGGGAGCTCACATACAAGGCACAAAATTCCAACATACAAAGTGGACCTGCATGAATGACTTGCTCTCAAAGTGATGAATGGGACATAAACGTACTACAGGAATCAAGACCAAGCACTTTGTCAAAAGGATGCATCAAATATTTCTGGGCTGTCGCGCCTTTTGAATCTTGCAAGAATGGGATCCTTGTACTCAGCGCGCTCGTACCGTGACAAGGCGACGGCCGTCAGGGGAGAACGCGCAATCCATGACCCAGTCTGAGTGCACTCTCTGCTTGCTCATCTGGTCGTGGCCCACACTCCAGAAGATTGGTATCAGCCTCATGTTCAAATACACTGTCAAATATTGGTGCTGTTGAAAACATCGCCCTACCAACATGGGTTCAATTCTTCACACTTTGTCGCACATTTCATCCTCCAGAGAAGTATGTCAAGGTTGATGGACAATCGATACAATATCATTGCAGACATAGCTTGTTCAATTGCTTTTTGTTCGCAAACATGCCAACCTCATCGCACAATTGACATGCACACACAACCCAAGCCATGGACCATACAGATACTAGCACTCAATGACAAACATGCTATACTAGTTGCATTCAAGCGTTCAATACACTCAAATAAAGAAAAAATGCTGTTGCAGGAGTATCACTTCCTGAATTCCTCGCATTATTGGGTGAAGGAACTGGACTAAACATTACTAAACACCACCAAATTCTGATTGAAATGTACCCCCGCAAAACTCGATGAATGCATATTTCCCATCTCACCAAGCACACGCTTCCCCATTTCATAGCTGGTTGTGTTCTTTTCTGCATGAATTCATCCACGAGCGATCTCCAACGGCGGCACACGGCGCGCAGCTTCATCAGACTCCTCCTACCTAGGAGGGGTGCGAGCTCGTGCACTAGCACCTCAGGAACCATGACTTCGGGCGGCTGTAGCGCTGCAAGATCTCCTCCCCGCACAACGCAGTTCGCAGGTTGTGAGCTACAGAAACCCGGGACACTACCCCCAAACGCCCCAACGCTAGAGGCTCCAGAAACCGATTGACAACTTGAGGACTGCACTTGATTTGTGAAGTGTTAGAACTCACGATTCCGGGCTAGGGTGCATGTGGAGTGTGTCCCACTCACACACGCTAGAGGATGCTTTCTGTTTTTAGATGAGTGGCGCTCAAGTATACACTTGCTTGGGCATCCAAAACTCTTGGAAACAGAATTCAGTTCCAGTCTACGACACTCATGGGCAAGGAACGCACGCCTGGGAGCGAGTCGAAACGAGCCGCCTGTGCGCGTCCACCCTGTCATCGTTGTCAAGAAGGTGGTGATGGACTCCACCTCTGCATGGAGCTCCGTCTGTGGGTACCAAACGCCGCGGCACGTTTGAAGGTGGAAAAATGAAAGTGCATGCGTCCGCAAGAATAGAGCTCTGGATCCCACAGTCTGCCACATTGACAGTGGTGTCCATTCAACAACAGTACAGGCGCTTGCGAGCTAAATCTGTTTGTGGCAGTCATCAACCTTCTCACATTCGATCGCACTCGCAGTATTGGTTTTGAATACACACCCAAAGATACACCTACGGATGAGCACAACTGGCCCTGATCAAAGCAATGCAAGCGCTGGATCCCCACAGATCTGAGTACACAATCGCAGCTTTCTCAAATGGATCTTCATTCAGGAAACAGTTAAATCAACAGGAATACTCGAACGCGAGAACAACCTTGAGGATGGTGAAGAGAGATAGACAGCGTAACACAAGTGCCGTATTTGGAAACGTGAGGCTAGATGTTGTGGCACGCGCTTCGTGATCAGAAAGGAGTGTCTATGCAGACGCGGCAATAAAGAACACATAAGGTCAGTTTACAGGCATCGCCAAAACAGCCACATGCAATCCCGCACAGTCAATGATAGAATGCTCTCCAGCAGGATTCCAGTTCCAATCACTCCAATGGTAAAACAGAGCCGAAGCGCTCAGGCTTTATATCACACCATGACTTGAAGCAAGCCTTGAACCAGATGCATGTGGACATGTCTACACGGTACGCTAAACTTGGGCCAACGAACATAATCTAAGTACTAGAACATACTTTCTTGTGTATGCTCGCTGAGCAAGTCGGGACCATGGTGGCACGCAAACGGGAATCGACGCGCTGCTTTTAAAGTAGGTGCATGGAAACCAAGTGCTTGAAAACTTGGGCCATACCACTTGGGAAAGCAGCCTGTTGTTATTCTCTGTTGCACGTCTCAGCTCCATCTGGTCCAAGGCCTGTTGATGTTTGATGTGCTCAACTTCTCTCTCCAGCTCTACAATCTGCACAGCGCTCCACACCCCGATCGTCAAGGAGCGGGCAGACAAGCAAACCCCTAGCACGGACCTAAACAACCTTCGCGGCTATATGCAGGGATATTAAACAGGTTGCGGTTGCAGTCAGATGCTCCCAAAGCAGCTCTGCAAGGACCCCACGCTTGTTCATTGTACCTATATCAAGATATCTAATACAGAAGGCGCATACATATAAATCAACTATATGCTTTGAACAAGACATACGGGTTTCGGAAAGGACATACAGGGAAACAACGCTCACCCGGAGGGCGGGGGAATCATTTCTGATTCTCCGCGCTTTGGGTGAGGGTTTAACCCAGGGTTTCACCGAGTCGCAGGCTGAGTTTCATGGGTTCACAGGGTAGCCCTCAAAACCCCCACATTGTGTTCTATGATCCAAGAACAACGCAGCTCGCCATACCCACGTAAAAGGTCTGTTGATCTAAGCAGCTCCATACGAAATATAAACTTTGTGCGCTCCATATGCAATATAGTTGCTGGCATATGTAGCAAGGAGGCGATTCCATCTGATGAAGCTGTTTCAGAAATCACCATTATTGTCTCTTATACACATCTAGATGTGTATAAG